>JASDQU010173629.1:5737-16834 GCA_032191745.1 Picea mariana | reverse complement strand
ATGACCTACCATGAACCTCAAGCACAAATTCATCCTGACCATTTGGTCTCCTCTTTGGGTAGAAACCAAACAATCCCATACATCATCCCCAAAGTCTACAAATACTCGACATAACTTGGTGCATATTATGGACCTCCACCTATGATTACCATTCTAGCTTATCTAATGTTTGTATGGTGTCATCCAGTCATAGACCAACGGGCCCATGTCTACAACCATCAATTGGACCCTCAAATATAACATCTTCAATGCCACCACTAGAATCACATCAACATCCACATTACCCCTTTGGTTAGGTATCTTTCTTATTTCCACCTCCAAGAATAGTGAGTACCTTGGTCATGGCCACATTGAATTTTCTTAAAATCACCTTAGGGATTCCAATTTGGTATTTGGACCCCCCTCCACTTCCTCTCCCACCCTCTTTTCCAACTCCATATTTGGCCTCGACTCCTATGCAACTAATATCCATGACCCCTGTATCCCCTAAGGCACATGTGCAAGGCCCACCTCAACCAAACAAATTGGGAAAGGAGTTGATAAAGGGGGCAAAGACAAAAATAAAGGGGGAACTAACACCCCTGAACAATCCATGGCCACCTAGAACATTGCATCTAGGTCCATACCCCCATGTGCGATATGAAATATCTCTGGCCACACTACCTTCAATTGTCTTAGGCTCCCTAAACATAAATATAATTTCAATGCGGATGATTTAGAAAATGATCCCTTCATACCTGTTACGAAAGCCCCTCCAAAGTCATTGACTAAGCATGTTTAGTCTTTGCACATAAGTCATCCATGTACTTTGTGTGATACCTATGACCATTATTCTTGTCACTCTCCTCAAATACCTAAGCATTTGTATGCTCTTGAGATCCTTTGCTAGTTGTATTATGTTCCTACTTGCCAAAAAGATCCAACCTTGATGGTAGATGACCTTGTTATCAAATGTGATTAGTCTTCCCAAGCCAATCATCAACTGATAATTGATATTTCCCCCCCTGAAGTGAAAATCAGTGAGAATACTAGGAAAATTCTCAACTTAATCAACTTCCATGGGATCGAAGCTATCCAATAACATTCCTTTCTCTACAAGTGTATATCATATCATCCCCAACATGTCCCATGTACCTCTAGTCTCAACATTGGTGGAGCCCTCATCCACTAGTGTTTCATCTACCTTCATGGATGTAGCATATGTGAACCACATTTCTCATTCCCATGGCATTGAAAAAGGGATTCATATCCCCATCCCTTGCCACTTCCCATGATCAAGTTGGTTCTCACATCCAAGTCTTTCATTTTGATAAATACATCATCAAGTCATTCACTACAAAAAATTACCCTTGGAATGATATGCATCATCGTTCCTATTACTTACCTTAGCAGCCTCATCCCACCAAATTGTATGTTGTTGAATCAAAAGACTTTATCCCTCATGGCCAATTTAATTTTTTCAAGAATCCAATATTGACCATGATGCATTTGACTAAGAGAATGTGTCCAATATTTCAAATACCATCAAGGTGAACATCTCTAATACCCATGGTTTCGAAGAAAACTTCATGTTGGGGGAAATTTGTTCCTTAGATTCAAAATTTATTGCCTACAAATCCCTCTTCCAAGAGTTCTAAGATATCTTTGCTTGGTCCTATTCCAAGATGCTCGGACTTGACTCGACCATTGTTGAACATCACATCGATACATGGTCGAATTCCACTCCTATTCTCCATAAGAAAAGACCGATACACCCTAAAACGGCATCCACAATCAAAGATCAAATCAATAAATTGAAAAAGGTGAGCTTCATTTATCCCATTGCGTACACTTGACGGGTCTCTAACCTAGTCCTAGTCATGAAGAAACAAGGCACCATCTATATCTGGATCGATTTCTGTGATCTGAACAAATAATGTCCCAAAATAAAATACCCAACACAATTCATTGATTAGGTTATGAATGGATGTGAAGGCCATGAGGTCTTATCTTTATGGATGGATTCTCAGGCAATAACCAAATTCGTATTCAACCATAATACTAATACAAGACAACCTTCACTACTCCATGGGGCACCTTCACATACAAAGTGATTCCATTTTGGTTAAAGAATACCAGAGCCACCTTCCAAAGTGGAATGTTTTGTTGCTTTCATGACTTGGATCACTTTATTCTATCCTATCTTTATGATCTCATCGTTTTTCAAAGCAGAGGGTGCATCACTTGGAAGAGCTCTGAACTATATTCCTTAGATGTTGCAAATACAACATACATTTGAATTCCCTCAAGTGTGTCTTATGTGTTCCCATGGGTCAGATTTTGGGATTCATTGTCACAAAAGTCGACATCACTATTGATCCACTTAAGGTTCATGCCATTTCTGAACTTCCTCCCCCTCACAATCTACACCAATTACAGAGCCTACATGGGACTTCCAACTTCCTATGTTGGTTCATTTCGGATTACACCACCAATGCCAATTGGTTCTTGTGCTTATTACATTTTAACACTCAATTTGTACAGGATGATGAAGCTCAATAATCATTTGATGTGCTCAAAAGGGCCCTTGCCTTAAAACCCTTGATTAGTTCCCCAGACTTTGAAAAATATTTCTTCCTTTACATTTCCGCTTCAAACTTCATTATTTATAGAGTCTTAGTTCAAGATGGGTTCGATGGATGTGAAAACATCATTTAATATGTGAGTAAGAACCTCTTCATGCCCTCCTTGTCCTACTCCCATGATGAGAATTCGACCTAGGCTGTTGTGTTCTTTGTTCATAAAATACGTCATTACATCTCGATGCACAAAACCAAATTTATCACCAACTCTAATCACATGTTCTTCCTACTGAGCAGGAGGGTCATCAATGGGAAGTATGCTCGATGGATCATTATCCTTTAGGAATTTGAATTAGAGTTTGTGACCTTGAAAAGTAATAAATCTTTATCCCTCACTGATTTCATTTCTAAATTCCCAACTGGTGTGCAGGACTTTCCCTTGAATGATCCAGATGAAAATTTGTTCACCATATCCATCGATGATCCTTGGTATGGAAACATTATCACTTACTTGCAAACCCATAATTTTTCTCCCCATTTGACTTGTGATGATTGATGACACATATGCCACTAATCCCCCTGCTACCTCCTCATTGGAGATGATTTATATCAACATGGAACTGATACCTTATTGCATCGTTGTCTTACACATGGAAAAGTGGAGCAATGCCTAAAATCCTATAAAAATGGTGCTTGTGGCAGTCACCTTTTAAGGATGGCCATTGCCCAAAACATCATGCGATAGGCTATTTCTAAACTACATTCTTCACTAATTGTTTTTAGATAGTTAAGCGTTGTACTATCTGTCAACTTTTTTCCCCTAAGGCATGGACCCCACAAGCTCTGTCGCACCTTGTTATCATTGCTATTCCATTTTTCAAATGGCACATTGACTTAATGGAGTTTAACCCACCTTCTTTTGATGGCCATAAATACATCATTGTGGTTGTTGAATATTTCATGAAATGAGATGAATCCATGCCAACGTTCAACATCATTTCGACTGCTATAGCCCAATTATTCTTTAACCATGTGATTGCCCAATTTGGTGTCCCAAATAAATTGGTCTCTGACCATGGATGACACTTTGAATACCAAATCTGGAATGAGTTTGCAGCCATGTTGGGTTTCGAGCACCAATATTATTATTCCTACTATTTGTAGGGGAATGGCCAAGTCAAGTTTGTTAACAAAATCCTCAAAACCATGATTTAGCGAACAATTGACAAACACAAAACCAATTGGCACCATATGATCTTCCCCACCTTATGGGCCTATAATAATTCTACAAAAATTTCTACTTACATGTCATTCATGGCGTGGAGGCAGTTTTTCCCTTTGAATGTCAAATCCCCTCTGTTCATATGGATATTGAACTTCTCCCTAACACTGCTCCCTTAGAGAAAATATTGGTAATGTTGGAGCATGCCAATAAATACCACTGAGTTTCCCTATAATTAGTCAAACTAACTTAAGATTAATATTAATAACACTAACCTTTAACCTATAATTAACATAACATTAATATCGACAAAACTAACATTACTTAGTAAAATTAACTTAAGATTATTTGAACTTCCTCAAAACTAGGGTTTACATCATTAATTAAACTTTAATTTAGCCCTTAATTAACATAAAATTAATATTTTTTACTAAAACCTCTGGTCAACCCTAAATCTAACCTACAAAAAAACTTAATTAAATCACTATTTATTATCTCTTGAGAAAAATTCTCCTAAAAACGAGGGTTTCACTCAACCAACCGTAGTTTTTTCACTCACCTCATCACTATTTAATAAAGGCTCTTCTCTTACATTTTTTCTCAGGCTTTTTTGTCCTGATGATGGATCCTGTTATGGATCTGAAACGTCGACGACAAGCTGTCAATAACACTGTGGTTCTTCTGACAAATTCTGAACAAATTTCTCACCACAGAAACCTAAATGAACTATCAAAGTAACTGAGAAACACACCAAATCCCAATATGACTAAAATCTCCACCCTCATGTATTTCATGAAGGTGATCTAGTCCTAGTATATGGCCAAACCTATAACATCTTAGGTTGGGGAAAATTCAAACCATTATGGAGGGGCCCTTACATTTTTAAACAATGTCTAGGTAAGGGGGAATACCTCCTCAAGGGTCCTAAAGGGGAGCTTCTCCTTAACCCTCGTAATGCACTCTACCTTAAGAAGTTTTACACCTAATAATCCTTCTACAGTATCCTTGCATAGTATACATATATTATATAGTCTTTTTGCATCCCTTTTTGTAAAGCTTGCATCTCATCTGTTTTCTTCTTGTGTCTTTCAAATGGACCTTTAATCCAACTGCTACGTTGGTTATGACGATGGTGTGAACTGACACTGTAGGAATCTAGCCTCACCAACTTTTAAATTGCACATTGAAGTGCATGAAGGGAAGAACAATATTAGGGGGAGCAACCCTTTTCCATGGATGTCAAAGGGGGATAAGTTGCAGACAGAGGGAGAAGTTACAGACACAAGGAGACTTGCAAACATGGGGAGTATTACAGAATTGACTAAGGGTTGCTATCAATGACAAAGTGGAGATTGTTGGAAATATTGTTGTCATTGATGTCAAATATATGGGGAGCCTACAATATGTCCAATAGAGAAACTATGATGTAAACAAAAAAATGTCGGATTGCATGTGGAAGGAGAGGGATAATGGGAAGCACCAAAATAAATAAAAAAACAAAAAGGTTTAGACTGTGTTCTAGAGAAATGGTTCAGAATGTCATTTCAGAAGGTGGACCTCTAAACAAAGTTTAAATATTCCTCCGAGGGTGCCAAGCTTAGGGGGACTAGCTTCATTGCTCGTGGAGATATATTTGCGAGTATGGGTTTACATTGCAAAAGACAACATAGCAGTACACTGGTAGTGCTCATGGAACCATGACTCCATTGATATTTTGAATAAAAATATATAAGGACACAATAATTCATTCTCACAGGGATAAAGGTTAGAATTTCCAGTGGATCAATTGATGAGAATCGATCAGGTTAAGAACTTTAGCTGTCATAAACTATTCCTTTAACATCCTATGGAACTCTAACATTGCAGAGACCCATGGATTCCAACTCAATAACTAACAATTGGGAAATCACTTACACTAAGTCACTTTGCACTAACAATATTATATATATATATATATATATATATATATATATATAACACAACAATTTCTTGAAAAATAACAACGAAAATACCTCAACTGGCGTAATAGATTGAGTTTGATATTACTCAATGGTGCTCCTTGCACTCCTTCCAATTTCTCACTTGCTAACCATCAAGACCTCACTGATACCTCTCGACCAACACTAGGTGTACTCTTCTTCCCCCTTAGCCCCCCGAGCTGAAAAAGGGGGAATCACACAAAACAAAGAAAACTATCTCCCATCTTGCCTCACAAGATCGAGGTACCACTCTCTATTCGAGCTGGGTATCCCAACTCCCATAAGAAAAATCAGTTAATAAAATTTTGACAACATAACCTTACACATACCAGTCGTGCCCCATTCCCCTTCTCTACCATTTCTTTTATAGAGTTCTCTTAGTGACCAGTTTCCAAAATGCATGTTAAATTCTTTTTATAAATTTTTTATTATGAAATATTCTCCCCCATACACTTGTCACCCAATCCCTTAGTTGCACCAGAAATTCATTTAATTAATTAAATTAAATTTCCAATTTCCCTCACCCACCTAAAAGCATTCCTAAAAACGCTCCTAGTTGTCCCTTTATTCCCTCAATTTCCCTTAATGGATGACACCTTTCTTAAAGCTTAGTTGAGTTCATTTAGGAAAGTTCTCTAGACTAGATTCCTTTCTATGTTCCACATTCCCTTTTGCATTTAATTTCCCCTTTTGTCTAAGTTCAAATTTAGCAAGTTTTGCACATAAACAACAATTATTTTTTTTAGATAATTTAATTCTCCTTTAAATTCTAAATTTTATTTTACTCTCTCCTTTTTTTTCCATCCCCCTTTTATTAATGGCTTATTTAAATATTTTTTTTTATCCTCCATCCTACTTAGACCTAGGATTTAATTTCAACTAGGCTTAAAATTTATTTTTTTAAGGGAAAAATTATAATTAATAAACTTTACTCATACATAATTATTTTAAGGCTGACCAAGTCAAAGTAAGATATCATTTTCTAGGCACCTAGGTTCATTGACTCACTTGTGTTTAGAAACCGCGAAGTTCCCTTCAAGACGAACAATGTTCTCCAAGGGTGCCACTCACCTTTATTCTTGTTTCATTTATATGACGTGCCCGTTATGATGCACTACGTGCTCCAAGGGTGCCACTTTCCTTTTGACTGATTTTGGTAGAGGTCCAACCCTTGGATTCAATACTCCATCATAAGAACTCGTGGGAGACTAAGGGCCTCTAAGGAATACGAACCCTGCCTTAATGCGCACCCCTTAGAATATTCATGAGCGATTGTCTTAGTTTATGCTCACGACATCGTGGATCTCTCAAAATAGGTAATCGTTAACCTACAATTCGAGCCACAACATGAGTGATAGTAGGCTGTGATAGGGATGTTGTCACACCTCTCCCAATATCTCTGGTTGTTGTGCATGGCACCTTTATTCCTAATGTGAGTCTTATTAGCAAGAAATCATTAGCCTGCATCCATCAACAAAACATGTCAAAGATCCATAAACAACATCATAATATACCTAGTCATATGTCACATATCCAATAACAAAAATACTCAAAACCTATACATTCCACTCCATGACTCGATCTAGAGTCCAGGGAGGTCCATCAATTCCATCAACATCCTCAATCTATCAAGAGTCCTGCACACTCAGGAGAAACCAGTCAATAACACCTTTCTATACATAAATAACATAACATAACATCATAATTCACAATCTCATCATCAGAATCCATAAGCGAAGCAGTCAATCATATAATGAACCGGATCATTTGCACGCAAGTGTCCTAAAAGAATAAGTCACATCATGTGCGTGCAAGAGTGGGATGTTACAAAATACAAGGCACAAATTGTAATCTAAAAACCGCCTCATGAACATAATTTGTATCCCAAGGATTATCCATTGGATTACATTTAACATGTGTAATAAAATATCCTTTTCAACGTAGCACATAACTGATGAAGGAAAGGATAGATCGTGGGTTTCAAACCAGCCAAAAACAAGCCCATTGTCTAAATGAATCAACCATTCTTTAATACAACACTTAATATTGAACTAGCATTGTCAATTCACCAACTTAACACAACACGACTAACCAAGCCTGAATCCATTATAGCCCGCACCATAGACCAATCAATTTATTATTATTATTATTTTCACCCAGCATAGACCATAATAAGATAAGAAATTTTCAAATCAAACAGATCCCACACATTCAACCAATCAAACACTAGATAAATAGAATTTTAAGATATTAGAATTTTTTTTTTTCAAAACTCTAGTGTTTAACCTTTTTGAAAAATTAATGGCTCGACGGATTAATTAAAATTCAAAGTTGGGTTGACACCGAGGTGATTGAAATATACCTAGCCTTCGACAGGTATAAAATTGTCAAATCAAACAAAGCCCACACATTCAACCAATCAAACACTAGATAAATATAATTTCAAGATATTCAAAAATTGTTTTTTGCCAAACTTTAATGTTTAACCTTTGTGAAAAATTAATGGTTGGATGGATTAATTAAAATTCAAATCTAGGATCAAATCTAGGATGACGCAAAGGAGATCACAATGTTCCTAGCCTTCGATAGGTATGATAAAAAAAAATTTCACAATGCATCCCATAATTGAAGAGTATATTTAGGTGCAATAAGTTGGTGCCAAGCCAAACAATTCTCTCTGCAATAGGTTATATGCATGCCCTTACTAATTGTAGGTACACACATATTTAAACTCATAATATTAGAGAAATGCAAATTGAATATCACAAGCCTCATTGTAACATTGAATACATAAAGCATAGCTCTTGTATTCACAAACAAATACATATTTATCATAGATTGCATTAGAACCAGAATGAAGAAAATTCTCAAACATTATGTTAATGTCCCTTAATGTGAGTTGAAGTATTTTACAAGGTTCAACGTCCAAGATATATATAAATCCTATTAAGTCCATGAGTTATCACAACCATAGTATTGACCTATACAACTAGAATATGTTGTATATATTGTGTAAATATTAACCCTATAGTGTCATTGATAACTTTTGAAGGGAACAAATCGTTCTTTCACTCTGAAAAAAAATCGTTAAATTGATAGTAGTTACGATAATAAGTTAACAAGTGTCATGTCACTCAAATCTGTGTTTTGGACCATGCAACACAATGGACTATGTGGTATCATGGCAAAACATGTTATGCATCAGGGAAGGCATGGGACATAGTGTTATGTAGCATCCAAATACAAGGTAAAGATAAAAGATATATTTTCCTTTCCAATGAACACACTGTAACCATCTTTTGGAAAATAATTAGAGATGCAGATGAACAAGTTTAAGGGTTTCTTGGCCTTTTTAGTGGGAAATATTTGTCAAAAAAGGTAATAAAGAGGCAGATTAGTCACAAATCAAAAGGGAGAAACTTGAATTGGAATTATGAGAAAAAAGAAATTCAAATTTTGAAAATGGAAAATTAAGCACATGAGAAAAAAATATAATAATAGAAAAATCGAATACTCGAAATAAAAAACTCCATTCATTAATACCATCATAAAAGTCAGTATATAGCTCTAATATGCAATATGCCTGAACATAAAAGAGATAAACACATACCATTTATTTTTTCTTTTCCAATGGATTTTTCACGATGAAATATCTGTGTTATCAATATATTTCTAGTTGCTTTTCCAATTCAGTTTTCACGATGGAATCTCTATGTTATCATTATATTTTTGGTTGCTTTTCCAATATATGGTATCATTGTATTTATGATTGAGTTCTTTAGCATGGGATAAAATATGTGGTATCATTGCTTTTATAACTGATTTATTTAACATTATTTTCCTCATTTAGTCACGTTCTGCAACTGTTATACAATGTGCAGTGAAATAACACACAGATATTACAAAAAATTAACTCGGCAACATTTATTAAAAAAAAAGCATATATTACAACAATTTAACTAGGAAATAACAATTTAACAAGAATGTTGCCTTTAATATTTGATGCATACCCCCCTTCTCTCCTAAGGGTTGTGTGACCTCCTGGTCTAGGATCGATCAAGAAACTGAGTTTGATTGACTCTTTGGGTCTCTGCTAGACTCCAAAACCACTTACATAGGTCCTTCCTCCAAATGTGCAGGTCGTATAAGACCCACGGGTTCTCTTCTAAGCACTGTTCAACTTCCACGTTAACTGGGCGCTAGCTCTTCTTTGGCTAAGCCCCGGAGGAGATTTCTGAGTTTTTGGTTTTTGTTTTTATTTCAGTTGTATCCATTTTTCACTTTTTAATATAACAGAGGAAAATTGATCCAATGCATGGTGTGGACATTGTTTGCAATTCCCTGTTATTGTGATTTCATGAATGAATGAACTTTGTTATGAGGGAAAAACTCTCTATGGCTAGGGTAAACCACAACAGATAGGTATGACTGCAGAAATAAAATCAATTCCCATGTATGCTATATAAACTAATGTGCAAGATAAGAAAGAGGCCTACCTCTATCCAACATTTGATGATGTTCCACCGTTGAGCACCTCGACCCAAAGCTTTATACCTGCAACAAGTTCTCAACAAATAAGTAGAGCAAGTATATAATGATAATATAAAGGGGTTAGCACATTAGATAGCGTAATCCATTAATAAACATGAAAAAACATGCCCATGGATAATAATCATATATTTTCACGATACCAATTGGACGAGAAAGGAGTATTTCTATGAATAAATGATCAGCATAAGAGAAAACATTACATACTTCCGTGTCGGCACGGTTCGAAGCCAAGAAACCAAGTTCCTTCCAATTGGGCCTCCACCACTTCAATCCTCCACCAAAGGCAAGCTCATAGAAGGGAGACAATAAGGTTCTCTCAAAAATAGGGAAAGAGCTTGGGGGCTGAACATTGTGTTCAGACTTAAGGAACAAAGGGATGCAAACTCAATATGAAGTAATTTCTCCAGAGTAACTTTTCTCTTAAAGTTGAATGCTTTCTCATTTTTTCCATAGCTCGGAATTGTGCTTTTATAGCCTTCAAAATGAAACTGAAGGGCTGAGTCGTAGCATTTCCAGTATATGGAAGGCCAAGGATTAGAGATCTCTTGTCGTGATATGGAAACCCGACTTCATTTTTGTATTTTCTGGCACAAATCCTGATGTACACGAGTTGTAGTGGAGCAGCCAACGTATACACATGTTGTATAGTAGATAGGATGTGTATATGTGGAATTTTTTAAATTTTTAGTTCTAGATTCATCAAAAAGGGATGACATGTCTTCATAGGGAAATGGAAAAAGGCCCTTTGTGCAAGATTGCAATGGTGAGGCAAATCTTGCTATAA
>JASDQU010173628.1:29935-41886 GCA_032191745.1 Picea mariana | reverse complement strand
TAAATACAGGGCGCCAATCTTCACTTTACATACAACTCTCAGAATCACAGAGATACACTTGTGTCCATTGTAGTTGGGCAGTCTTGTGCGCAAGTCCTGGAGAAGGTGTTGCCGCCTATTCTGAAGTCTATAGTTTCGGTCTTTCTAGGTTGGACTCTCTAATTATATTTGGTTACTTCTTTCTTGGTGCATTATCCTTTCTTGGCTATTGATTTTCTACTAGGATTCTTCTCTCTGTCAAGGTCAAGGTGCTCAGGGGTGGCTTCAGCCTATGGTTGGGTGACAATAGTGATATTGTCTATGGTTAAATGAGCACATTCTAACAGGTTATGGGCCCACACGTCTTTCATTCAGTCTAACCACTAGAAGGATGCATAGCCATAAGGATACTAAGCTCGTTGAAGAACTGCGCTAGGGTTTTTCTAGCAGAAGCAGTTACCAAAGAACTGTCGCTAGGGTTACTAGCAGGTGCAGTTGCAGAAACCCGAAAACCCTAATCCAACACCTTATTATGGAACATCTCTCTCAAGAAGAAGGTATTCAAGTGTGCCTTAATCCAGCACATCTCTTGGAACTCTCAAAAGGCATAAACATCAAGGTTGAGATTTTGGGTCAAAACTTAACCAATCATCATTCAACCGAAGTCATTTATGAAAAGACTAGACCTCTACACTACTCAACACTCACAGTAACGCTTGAAGATGACATGTGGATATTTGATAGTGGAGATTCTAGGCATATGACAAGAGATCAAGCTAGAATCTCCAATCTAAATGAAAACAAGACTTTGTACAAGGTAGAGCTTGGAGACAAAATCACTTACCCAGTCGAAGGAATTGGACAAGCCTCCGTCAAGTTGAAAATAGGTAGCAATGTTCATTTGAGAAATGTCTTATATGTACCTAGTTTACAAAAGAACCTTGTATCCATATCTTTCCTAGAAGACAAAGGAAACATAATAGCTTTCGTAGATGGAAAAGTCTTATCTTGGCATAAAGACTCCATCTTAGAGAATTCTAGGGTTATTGGAACCCATGAAGGAAATCTATACAGACTACTAGAACAAAATGATGAAGCTCTTATACATGATGAAGTCAATCCCAATGAATTCTGGCATAGAAGGTATGCTCATATTAACAATCAAGCATTACCTTTTCTCAAAAACATGGTTGAAGGAATACCATAATTAAAGTCTACACATGAAGGAATTTGCAAAGGATGTGCTCTTGGAAAGAACATAAAGAAACCATTCCCAAGAAACAATAATAGATCTAAGGAGACTATGGATCTAATACATTCAGATGTTTGTGGTCTAATGCTAGTCAAATATCTAGGAGGTTCTCTTTACTACATAATATTCATAGATGATTACTCAAGAAAGAATCGGTTATATCTCTTGAAGACAAAGGACGAAGTATTCATCAAGTTTCAAGAATTCAAAGAAGAGATAGAGAACCTCACAAACAATAAAATCAAGACCTTGAGAATAGATAATGGAGGAGAATACACATCCAAGGAATTCGTTGCCTTTTGCAAATCAACAAGGATTAGGAGGGAGTTGAATGTTCCTCATAATCCTCAACAAAATGGTGTAGTAGAAGGGTAGAATAGATCTATTGAAGAAACTGTGAAGGCATTACTAAACGATCAAGGTTTATCTATGTTTTTATGGGGAGAAGCATCCATGACAACAATATATATTCAAAACAAAATTCCTCACCGCATATTGAAGGATATGACTCTAGAAGAAGCCTTCTCAGGAAAGAAACCTAATGTATAAAACTTAAGAATATTCGGATGCCCTGTTTACTTTCACATTCCCAAGGACAAAAGGAATAAATTAGAACCCTCGGGAAAGAAGGGCATATTCGTGGGATATAGTGAATCATCCAAAGCCTATAGAATCTATACCCCGGAACAACGTAAGATTGAATTCAACAGAGACGTGACCTTCAATGAAAAGATGGTTTTCAAGAAATCCATAGAAGAAACTATAGAAGAAGAAAAGTATGAAGAGCCTTTTGAAGAAGGCACATGTCTTTCAGAAAATCAAAATGAAGAAAAAGAACAACTTGATCATCCGATGCAACCATGTGACACCATTGATTCAAACACTGTAACCAAGAACAAGAAACAACCAGCTTGGATTGAAGCTACCCTACAAGAAGCAGAAAGACTCAAGGCCCCAAGTGGGACCTTCAGAAAAAGTAAGAAGCCCAAAATATTTTCCATCTATGCAACATGTATGACAAAGCTTCTAGATAAAGAACCTACCACATTTGAACAGGCAGTTTAGAAGAAACAATGGAAAGAAGCCATGACAGAAGAACACCAGTCCATCATGAAAAATGATGTATGGGAAATTGTTCCTAGACCTAAATAAAAAACAATAGTAACTTCAAAATGGGTCTATAAGATCAAACATGTAGAAGACGGAAGCGTGGACAAATATAAAGCAAGGTTTGTATCTAGAGGGTTCTCCTAGAAGGAGGGAGAATACTATGACAAAACATTCGCTCCTGTTTTCAGATATACTTCCATTAGAGCTATCATGTCTCTTACCATTTCCATGGGATGGAGTTTACATTAGATGGATGTAAGGACAACTTTCCTCAATGGAGCAATTGAAGAAGAAGTATACATTGAACAACCTCAAGGGTTTGATGTACATTCCAGAGACACTCATGTTTGCAGACTAAAGAAAGATTTATATGGACTCAAGCAAGCTCCAAGAGCTTGGTATGCTAGAATAGACAACTACCTAATGAGACTTGGTTTCTCCAAAATTCAAGCAGATCCAAATATTTACTACAAAGTCATGAACAATGCACTTGTGATTCTACTGCTATATGTCGACAATCTATTCCTAACAGGTGAAGATTCTCTCATCATCCAGTGCAAAAAGGAAATAGCTTTTGAGTTTGATATGAAATATCTTGGTCATGCATTATTACTTGGGACTAGAAGTATGGCAGAAGCATGGTGAAGTATTCTTTGGACAAGGAAAGTATGCAATAACAATTATTCAGAAGTTTGGAATGATGGATTGAAAATCCATGGACACTCCTATGACCACAGATATAAGAAAAGTAAAAGATTATGATTTTGATCAAGTAGATCTATCTCTATATCAACAATTGATTGGGTCATTGATGTATTTGGTAAATACTCGACCAAACATTTTCTTTTCCATGAACACACTAATCCAGTTCTAGGTGGAACCTAGACATGAGCATTGGACAACTGCAAAGCATGTTCTAAGATATATTTGTGGGACACTAAACTATGGTTTAACATATACAACATCCAGTGATATACAACTTCATGGATTCACAGATTCAGATTGGGCAGGAAGTGCAAAAGACAGAAGGAGTACTTCAAGGATGTGTTTCATCTTGGGCTCCACTATGATATCTTGGGGCAGCAGGAAACAAAAGCCTCTTGCACTTAGCACAGCATAAGCAGAATATATCGCAGCATGTGAGGCATGTACATAAGAAATATGGCTGAGAAAGATAATTTCCAGATTATTTGATCAAGTTCCAAATTCGACCATAATACACTGTGTCAATCAAAGTTGTATAAGGTTATCAGAACACCCAGTGTTTCATGAACGGTCGAAACACATTGATATCAAATACTACTTTATTCAATATAAATTCCAGGTAGCAGAAGTAAAGCTCCAGTAAATCCCCAAAGATGAGCAGATAGTAGATATCCTGACAAAGCCTCTGTCCAGAATAAATTTTGCATATTTCTTAGACAAATTAGGGATTGTGGAAATAACTCCCTTAGTTTAAAGGGAAGAGACTCTCCAGGTTGGGAGGGAGCACTGACATATCATTGATTTGAGGATAGTCATTTTCAAGTTTGAAAAATGGTCCATCTTGGGCAGTTCCTTTCGAGTTCGGAAAGTGGTTTGAGATTTTTGACAGACAGGAATTTTCCAGTTCGGAAAATGGTCAAGATCGAACGGTCATTTTCGTAATGAAAATGGTTCGATGGATTGCTTATGTACCATAGACAATGACTCCCCTTGTGGATAACATGGGGAATGGTCAGGACAATCTCTCTTCTTTACGGTGACTCTCAATAGTGGTCAAGAAGACCAGTTTGCCTCGCCGGACAATCATTCTTTCAAAGATCACATTTGTGAGCAGTTTCGAAGAAAGGTCCATTTTGGAGGTTGGTGCAGGACAGTCATTTCCTTAGGAAATGGTTCGAACAGTCATTCCCTAAGGCAGATTCACTCTCCAAGTTGCACTTTTTTTAGTGCCGGAGGAATGGCCCAGATAGGTGAATGGTCCAGGTTCATAAATCAAGGACGGACATTCCCTAGGATAGACTCATTCTCTCTAGGTTGCACTTTGTTTAGTGCCGGAGGAATGGCCCGGATAGGGAATGGTCCAAGGTAAAAAATTAGGATAGTTATTCTTCCTTGCTTGAGAAGAATAGTCTATATATCCCATCATTAATTTTCTACTCTGAGGGAAGATGCTCTTCTAGATCTCACAAATGTGAGTGGAAGAATGGCCCAGATAACTCAATTTATATCATAACATTGTTTTTGTGTAGGTTGATATCAGTTGATATGATTACTATGAAGACTGTATGTCTCCAGACAGTAGAGGTACGCTATTATGGTGGATATGTTCCACTGTTTGTGGTTGTGTGTCACAGAATGAGTAGTTGTGTACTACTATGGATAAACACAATTGTGTTATGTTAGTTGACATTGTGTCAGATGTCATGGAGATTATCTAGTTGGATAATAATGACGGTGCTCGTGATTTAATTAGCCTGTGTGGCTATAATAATGCTACCAGATGAATGGTTTTTTTGTGCTCAATATCATTATCAATTATACCTCCCTAGCTAGGAGGGAGTGTTGATATTATGGTAGTTGCGGGAGGTATCAACCTCCATTGTGACCTTTGAAAATATTAGAATATTTTGGAAGCAAGAAAAGAATTGATTATAACCCTATAGGATATGTCGGCTAAAGGAGATAATTAATATGGATTAATTAGTACCCAGAGTGAGAAGTCGGCCTGACAGTCTGGCAGAGGCAGTATAAATATAGGGCGCCAGTATTCACTTTACACACAACTCTAAGAATCCTAGATATACACTTGTGTGCACTGCAGTTGGGTAGTCTTGTGCGCAAGTCACGGAGAAGGTATTGTTGCCTGTTCTAAAGTCTATAATTTCAGTCTTTCTGGGATGGACTCACTAATCAACTTTGGTTACTTCTTGCTTGGTGCATTATCCTTGCTTGGCTATTGATTTTCTACCAGGATTCTTCTCTCTCTCAAGGTCAAGGTGCTCGGGGGTGGCTTTGACCTATGGTTGGGTGACAATAGTGATATTGTCTATCGTTAAACAAGCACATTCTAACAAGAAGGGTCTAAAGTATGAATTGTGGAGTTACGGGATGAAGGTATTTTTAAAGGCACATGGATACGATATTTGGCACTCAGTTTTTATAGGATAAAATTCCACAAAGAAACTAAAGACTACATCCAAGAAGGAATTGAAAATGAACAACAAAATAGCAATGGAATTTATCTTGGAAGGATTATCTGATTCAGTAAAGGAAAAAGTGGGAAAATGTTCATCAGCTAAAGAACTCTGGGATAAGCTACATAATATCTATTATTCTCCCATTATAGAGTCATAGATTTTGAAGAAGATGCAGGTATAGAACAAGAGGTAATATGTTCATCATGTCAGATAGATTAAGAAGAAGAAGAGTTTATAGTCAACATAAGTGAGTTATGTTTCTTTACTTGTGAAGAGATTGAACATCTTGAAATTTAATTCCCTTATTTTAATATTGAAATTCATGAGACATAACAACCCAATAAAATAGAAATAATCTTGGGATTAAAAAGGAAATGGATATTGAAGAAATTAATCAATGCTCTAGAAGAAGAATCAGTCACTTGAGGAACAATTAGCCAAGAAGAATTCTTAATAATGTTCCAAAGAATCCCAACAAGTCATCATTTTTTTTTTTTTAAATAAAAAAGGGGGAGCCTACTATATTATATTATCAGAAAACTGTGGCAAGATACACAGAGTCAAGAGTCTGAGTCATCCAAAATGCTGCCGGAAACCGGAAACCAGCATAGGTACATAGCAAAAGACAATTGTAAACTAGTGACACCCGTCCTACCTGGAGGAAACCAGGACGGGTGCCTAAAGTCTAAAAGATCATAAAACAGTAGCATAAGAACTAAAGAGCTAGAGAACATAAAAAACCTAGATAATTGGTGACCTGTCGCCATCATCGGTCTTCCACGTGGACACAGCCGGGATGGCAAAAGACTGCGGGATGAGGGGGCACTTTCGTCGAGCTGGAGCACCCGAGTAAGCATTGAGAAGCATGTCCAGGCGTTGGCCCATGATGAGGGCGTGATGCTCCAGGTCAGCCTTGTGGCCTCGGAGCTCGAACACCAGGGACAGGTGTTCCTCACTGAGGAGAAAGCCATGCAGATCTCCACCCTCGTCATCAAGTGTCTTGCTCTTCGCACCATCCTTCCCTTCGCGCCATCCTTCACTTCTCTTCGCACCATCCACATCCAACTCTGCTTCCAGGTCCTGCCAGGGAACCTCTTACACAATGCAACCAGGGAAATCGGCATCCAAACCCGAATTGGGTTTGCTTTCCCCTCTACCAGACCTCGCTGTGTCGCAGGGCGCCTCCATTGTCGTCAGGTCCTCCAAGTTCAGGTCCTCCTCTACAATACAAGCCGGGTACAATTCCTCAGTGCCATCCTCCATCTTAACAGTGTCCACAATGCTGCGGCCAGCTTCCTTTTCGGCAATGGTGGAGAGCAGAGCTTTCTCCTTTGCCCGAGCTTTCTTTCTAAGCAGTGAATTGGCTATGGCCAGAGCACGTTCGAGATGCTCTTTACGCCGCCGCTGCGCCTTGTGGGCATACCAAGCAGATCCATGGCGAGGCGTTCCTCGTTTCCTAGTCATATTGTCCTAAGGGTGAGTGACATTGCAGAGTGCTCACCAAGAAAAACACAGAGGCCAGGGCGAGGGCGGAAGCCAATTGAGAGCACAAGCAGGAGAATCCGTGCCAATTCTCCACGAAAGGATGGTGAACCAGAGCGCAAGGAGCGCGGGACTACACCAAAGCCTCCAAACGAGGAGCAGAGCCGAGGCCAGAGCAAAAGAAAGTGAATAACCCGTCATCAAAGACCCATAACCGCCTTTAACCTCAAACTTGCTGAGTACACCAGGCTCGTAAATGGCCGCTCGAGGGAGAAGTCCTCCCATCGCTGAACCGCTGTTATGGCTGTCCTGCATCGTTAGTGCGGGTGTAATGGTGACGACCTTCAACATTTAATCCCCGGCTAAGTGCAAAGCCAGCTGTCAACCCTCCACCGCGTGTCACCCCATACGGGGCCCAACAAGTCATCATGAAACTAAAGGCTCATCTAGAATAAGTCAGGAAGATTGAAGAAACATACAAAAGTCATATGGAAGAGAAGCATTGTTTTGAAGCCGAAATAGAAGCACTAAGAAAGGAAGCAATAAAATAGAAGTAGTGATTGGAAACCGAAAGAAAGGAAGCAGAAAAGAGAGAGAAGATATTGATAGATCATCTTAAGGAAATAATTGATGACTCAATTCAGCTTGAAGCAAAATTTGATCAAGAAAACATAATAATTGAAAAATAAATCATCACATTGAAGAACCAACTTGAAGAAGCAAATTGAACAGAATAATTCATGAAGATTCATATGATGAAGAAAGAAAAGGAGGTTGAGAAGCTTGAAGAATAACTTGTCACATTGAGAAATAAATTTGTTAATCTCAACAAGAACGTTGAAGAGACATAAAAATCCACATTAGTAGTAGAGAATGAAGAGAAGCATTCCAGGGTGCCAGAAAAGAGAAATGGAGAAAAGAGAAAGAGTTATGAAGAATTACTCAAAGGAAAGAATCATGGTCAGTGAGAATCAAAGAAGAAGAATAGAGATACATCTTCAACAAAACCTACCACATTCAGGCAACAAAAAAGATTCAACCTTGATGAAGAGATCCACAAAAGAGAATATCATGATCATCCAAGGTAGGAATTCAAAAGGACTACACAACAAAGAACATCATTCACTCTCAGGTATGTAAATTTATTTTATGGTCATTGTTTTTATTGTACTAAATTTGGACATAAGGTTGCATAGTGCAGGGCTTATGAAAGAAATGTTCAAACAAAAAAAGCTTATGTGGCCCCATGCGACATTGAATGTTACAATTTCCATAACTATGGACACATATCTCGTGATTGTAGAAGCATGATCGATAATGTCGTGAAAGAGAACACTCATATTAGATATAAGAAAGTAAGGTAAACAAAACAAGAAGAACATATGAATAAATACTAGGTCCTAGAGATCGCAATATTGGCAATAATACGAGCTGAAGAAAAATATTCAGATAAAAAGAAATATGCCAGATACAGAAAGGTTTGGAGAATAAATGAAAGAAAAGAATAACAAGTTCTAGAGATTACAGGTTTTGCAGTAGTACGAGAAAGAAAAGACGTGCAGGTGAATAAATAACAGGTTCAAGAGATTGTACTTTCATGAATTTTAGTGAAAGATCAATCCACAGGAAGAAAGAAAGAAGTCATATTTTAGAGAGATGATGAGTCCACAGATGAAGAGGAAGATTACTCTACATCAAAGAGGGTATTTTTCTAAGCCATCCAGCTTGGAGACTCCCAGTAAATATGCATGTTAAACAGGGGAAGTCAGTGCAGTAGCAGAGACATATAAGAGAACCATTCTTCGAGCAGCGGTTGTATAGACATATTTAGAACAGTTAGATAACATAAGTACAGAGTAACAATTTGATTGGTTGGGAAGTAGTGTTTCCACACAAGTGTCAGTTGGCAGTTACTTAGGAATAAGTTTATGATTGTATTGCACAGGGATATCTTCAGTACAGTTTGTTCCATACATGCAGAGTTTGATGAGTAGATAGATCATATTAGTGGACATATTTGATTCAGTCTAATAAACAGGAACATGTGATAATCAATTGTAGTATATTCAAAAGTAGCCTTCAAAATATTATAGTGACAGATGGGTTAGCATTGTGGACAATTGAGTAGCAGAGTTATGGACAATTGTGACATGTGGACAAAGATGGATTTGTGAGATATTGAATAGATACAACAAACACAGTTCAGATGCATAGAAGAATATTTACAATTGGAATCAGTTAGAATCAGTTGGTCACAGAAAGGCATAGCAAAACAGGGAAAGACAAACCATCAACATAAGCTATATCATTATAACAGAATCATTTGACAACATGGTCAAGTGAACATGAAAAGTGATTGAAGCAATCAATTTTTGAATGATATATATATATATATATATATATATATATATATATATATATATATATATATATATGAATTACATGAGGAAGAACCAATGGAAAATAAGTAACACTGGAAGAGAGGAAATAAAACATTTCACATGTATTTCTACATCTTGGAGATCATCAGAGAGAGAGAGAGAGAGAGATCCAGAAAGGAAGATCAGTAGCATACACACAAAGAGACATACCCATAGGGGGGGCTATTTTTTTCCCATGATTGGTTAGAGTAGGTACAATATCAGGAGGATACAAATCAATAGGGGGAGTTAATCTTTGGTAGAAAATGAAGAGAAATAACAGAGGCATGAAGATAGGGGAGAATCCCCAAGGGGAGATACCCTTTTCCATTGATTTCAAAGGGGTAGAGATAGAAACATTTATGAGGATCGATGATCACAAGGGGAGAATGAGAATGAGTATTTCCATGTCTAAGTGTTTCCATCAATGTTGTTTTTCCATCAATTCCAAAGGGGGAGATTGTTGGATAGTTGGTTTGACAGTTGGTTGTCATTGATGTCAACCCTTGGAAAGTGATCTTGAAGATTGATGTTAACCCTTAGAGATTGATGTCAACCCTTGGAGAGGACCAGAGATGTTGGAAAATTGATTGATAGTTATATGATCGATATTGATGGTGAGTTAGTTGGGTACATTTGATGCAGTCTACATGTAGCCCCAGAGGTGTGGTTATGGGACCCAAAGTTTATTGAGGAATAAATAAATGAAGGATAGTGTAATTGTAGGTAATAATATCATAGATAATTAGTACATTTCATGTTGTTTTTGGTGATATGTGAAATTCCATGTGGTTCCTCACGATTAGGGAGCTATGGCCTTGTAAAGTTGGAATCCCTGAAGAGTGGTTAAGAAGCCCCTAGTTGGTTACAAGTCTTAGTCAAAAGGTAAAGTGGTTGAAATAAGAAATCCCTAAATTAAGGAGAGAAGTTACTATGAAAAATTATATAAACACTTCAAGGAGTCTCTCTCTCTCTCTCTCTCACACACTTATAATTGAATATCTATATTGTGAATGTTATGGTCTAGTATAGCGATATTTTGGCTAGTTTGTGATGACATTTTTCTGAGGTTGTGAAGGAAGGTCAAAGATGAAATTCTTGGAGTTGCAACAATATTGAGTAACCCTAGTTTATGAGATATCCATGAGTTGCAAGTCAGAAGGGCACGAATGTACGTGGGATGCAGTGGAGGAAAGCGTGGATATCTGTGGGCTGTAGAAGAGAAAGTCGTGTATATGTAAATGAACTTGTGGAAGGTTGAGAAGGGATGTTGGTACAAAGTTGTTGAGGACTGTGGAAGAGTTATAGGTCATTTTACAGTACAATAGGTCAACTACATGATTAGAGGTAAGTCTTAAGGGTTATGGTTATGGTGTTATGGTACATGCATGGTAATGATAGTATGTGATATGGTACATCTTGGTGATGTTATGGTACATTGATTAGAAACATCATTGGCTATCTTGGTGTATGATTTGGTTACATGTTATGGTGCATAATTGAGGCTTGGTATATTGTGTTATGAGGTTGCATCTTGGTGATATTGAGGAGCATGCTTAAGGCATGAGTTTGTGAGCTTTGGTTTATGACTTGAGGCACAACATTGGATGCATGGTACATGTTGGTTGAGGTCTACTTGGTGAGATACATTGTTGGTTGATATATTGGTTTATTGGCATATGGTGTATGGAATAATATGTTATATGGTTGAGACACTTGTTATGGTGCATGGTTGATACATGGTATGGTACAATATTGGTACATGGTATGGTGTTGAGGTACATGGTTGATGCATAGTTTGGTACAGGTTGAGATTCATGGTGTATTCATGGTTTGGTATAGTAATTGGTTTATGGTTGATGCACTTGTTGTGGTATAGGTTGTAGTACATGGTTGAGGTATAGGTCGATGCATGGTTGATACATGGTACAATTTGGTACTTAGTTGAGACATATCCTGTGATGGTATGTGGTGATGTTGGTACATGCTTGGTAGAGGCATGTGTTGGTGTTGTTGATCATATGGTTTGAGATATGTTCTTGGTGATCTTGGCATGAGTTGCATGTGGATGTCAGTGGATCTAGTTTTGTGGATGAGACAGTATTTGGTTGGACATGTTGTTGTGATAGTGGTTGATGTGATAATGACAGTGACAGTGGCAATGATAGTGGCAGTGATTTTGGTAGTG
Source organism: Picea mariana (assembly GCA_032191745.1). NCBI lineage: Eukaryota > Viridiplantae > Streptophyta > Pinopsida > Pinales > Pinaceae > Picea > Picea mariana. Next base: position 30,273 of record JASDQU010173628.1, on the reverse strand, counting down.
ACAATTAGTCTACACTTATACTTCAGGGCGACATGACAGGGAAAGGAAAGGGAGTTGTAGCCTCATTTCGGTTGGATCCAAAGAATTAGGGATTTGGAGCTTCCTTTAGGTTGGATCCTGATAACTAGGTGGTTGTAGCCACCTTTCGGTTGGAGCCAGAGAACCCAGGGGGTTGTAGCCTCATTTTGGTTGGATTGAGAGAATTAAGGGAGTTGTAGCTCCCTTCAGGTTTGAGCCTGTAAATAAAGGGTTGTATCCTCCTTCCAGTTGCAGCTAGATAATTTGTAACTTGGTTCTTCCTATGAATGAATTCTTGATATATATAAGAAAGAATTATG
>JASDQU010173625.1:0-18049 GCA_032191745.1 Picea mariana | reverse complement strand
ATCATTGACCCAACAATAAACACAAGAAATAATCAAAACATTTGGGGTAGGACAACACCATACAATGGATCCTATTATGGAATGGATCCTCTTTTGTTCACTTGCCTCTTCGAGGGGGAATCCTCCTATTGAGATACCACTCACAATACAATACTTCTCTTTATTTCCCATTACATTGCTTGAACTCCTTTATATAGTGCTACCATCACCTAATAACATTCTAGAGGAGGAATCTTCTAGAAGTAGAACCTTCTAAGATGTCCTCTTACATTTATTATATCTAACTACCCATTTATTATATCTAATTACCATAGTGGGTATTATTTAACAACATAGTGGACCTATTCCACCTTACATTGAATGGCCTCCACTATTATCACTATGGGCCCTCTGGTCCCCCCCACTACCTCTCTAGCTACCTAACACATTATCAGTGTCTATTTATTCTAACCATTTAACTTTATCTAATTCATTCACTAATTTATCTCATGGGTAAAGTATAATGTGTTTTATTTGATCTCCATTTGTAATTCTTGTGTCTCCTGATCAACAACTAATGTATATGTCAGTTGTTTCCAACCATGGTCTACCCAGGATTAGAGGATGTCCACCCAAATTGGATTTGGGTTGAATAATCATGAAGTTTGACTGGTATTCCTAGGAGTCTAATGAAACAATGATATCTTTGACTATACCCTATCTTTTAATCTTTGATATTTCTACAAGTTCAAGAACCGTATGGGTTGGTCTAAGATTGGAAATGTTCAAATTTTGCATGGTTGTCAATGTCATGACATTTATTGTTGCACCTAAATTAATGAGTGTGTTTAGGATAACAAAGTTGTTGATAAATATCGTAACCACTCGAATCCCAAGGTCAACATGTACTTTTTTTAAATCGGTTTGGTGGCTATCAAGCTTGCTAGTTTCCCAATCACTTGTATTTTTTGAGGATATTTTAATTTTCTTGCAATCTTCTTATTACACAATTCCCTCATTGTTTTAGCATGTATTGGGATTTCTTTAATGGCATGTAATAAGGGAATTTTTATGAAAACATTTTTCAATTCTTCTAAAATGTCAAGTTCAGGTAATATTTTTGTTTTTTCTTACTTTTCTATCAATAATCATTCATGAAAAGGTATTTTTCTAGAGTGTTGAATCTTTTCATGTGGAGTGGCTGACCATTTTTCCACTATTTTATTTTGATCCAACAGATTTTCCTCTACCTCTTCTTCAATTATTATGTGTGGTTTCTAATTTATTACCTTTCCCAACTGTAGATTTATTTCATGTATCTCTGCAGGAAATTCTTGTAATACTACAAGAGCAATAACATAAGTGGGAAAACTATCTACTTCAGTATTGTAGAAAACTTTGTCGTTTTGATTTTTTGTATTTTCTACTGGATGGGAAGGAATTGGTATAGGTCATGGGGGTTGTTGGGTTGAAGGGATTTGTAGAGGTTGAGATTGAGTTAATTGAGATGGTGGTGGAGGTGGTGAAAAGGATTGTTGTGGGTACTATGGATTTGATTGATATTTTTGTTGTTGGGGGTAAAACTGTTGTCGTTGATAAGATTGTTGTGGTTAATATTGATGTGAATATTGTTGTTGTTGAGAATTATAGGGTGGTTGATTACCATGGTTATTTCCTCTCGAATTGTTTGATAAGGTGGATTATAGTTTTGTTGTGGAGGTCATGATTTACATGGCATGGGAGCACTCCAATATGTTTGTGCAAGACTCTGAGTGGGAAATGTAGAAAAATGATTAGAAGGATCTTGTGACATACTTGCTAGCCTTGATTGCCATGGTCATCTAGGTGCTATATTATAAAGTTTCTATGATTTTTCATTATCTCCTTTGAAAATGGATTTTAGTCCAAGTAGCGAGGGACAATGTTCTGTCACATGCTTTTCTGCTCAAGTTGCAAAAATTTGAATGCTATTTAGTGGACATTGATTCTTAAGATTATTCTTTCTACAATCAGGACAAAATATGGCTAAGGATGTAGTTTCATATTTTTGTCATTTCTTCGCATTAAAAACATCAAATTGAGAAGTTAATGTACCCATAAGTTAAGTTTTAAATTTTTCTATCAAGTTACCAATTTCAGTCTTACTAATACTCCTTGTTGCATATTTTGTTAATTTTGAAAGGGAAACCCTATGCCGTTTTTTGGCTTTAGCTTTTCCCCTGGAATAATTCCTGCACAAATTAGTAGTTTCTTTAAATGGTAAGGATGAGATATCACAAGAACCCATGAAATTAATAATATCAATATATTTGTCATGAATGCCTTTAATAAATTGGTACAAATGAGATCAAAATTTAAGGAACTATGCTTCGATTTTGGCAAATTGTACAAAAATATTTCCAGGTAGCCCTCTAAGTTTTCTTGTTCTTGCTATGCCATCCTAAAAATTTCTTCCTTTAAATCCCTTGGCCTACAAGAGGCTTGATATTTCTTAAGAAATATCTTCCTCGTGGTGTCCCAATGTGTTATTGTACTTTCACCTAGTCCCATAAACCACTTTAATGCAGTTCTTTTTAGAGTGGCATGAACCAATCACAACTTGTAAGGATCATCAGTATACCCATATTTTTGACATAAAGTATCAAATTTAAATAAAAATCCATCAGGATCTTCAAAAGGGATACCATATAAATTAGGCAAAATGGAAGGTGGAATATTTTTCATCATTAACTCATTTCCAAATTCAATAGGTATATCTAAAATAGAAAAACCAAATGTAACTTCTTCTTCCTCTTCACCTATTATATTATTATCTTTATTTGGAACTCTTTCTCATTCGCCTCCACTTCCTGGAATTATTTCTCCACCTCCTTCTCTTCTTGGTATTCTTTGTCCTTCTTCCCAATCTCCTAGTCCTTCTTCACCTTCACCTTCTCTTCTTGGTATTCTACCTCCTCCTCCAATATGATATTCTTCATCATCCATCATGTTCTCCCAAAATATCCAAAATTGTTTACTCCAGCCTTCTAGTGTTCCTTATAGATATTCAAATGGTTCTATAATATATTTTATTTAATTTTCTATGAGCTTTCCACAACAATTATTTTCCATGTATCCTTTTTAGTACCTACAAGCAAGTTAGTAATGGGGGGTTTTGTGGATGTCTTGATAGGTGGTTGTATGGTTTGACAGATGAATTAGTAGATGGTTTTGAATATGATGAAGCAGGTGTTTTAGTAAGTGTATTAGTAGATGGTTGTGAAGTTGGTTTAGTAAGTTGTTTTATGGGGGGTTTTGATTTTTCTAAAATTTTATTTTTCTAAAACACTTATTTTTTCGGATTTAATGAAACTACCTTTACTATATCTAGGACTAACTGGTTCGTGCATTCAACATACGCATGAAGAGGACTTGTGAATACTCACTAAAGTAAATGTGTAGGTTCTTACCTCTCGTCTTACCATTTTCACTCCTCCCCGTCGAAAATGCACATATAAAAACTAAAAATGCAAACATAAATATGAAAATAAAAAATTTAAGAGAATTAGAATAAAGAAAACAACAAAAAACATGCAATTTCAAAACTAATTCCTATAGTGCCTCCCCGAAAACATTGCCAAAATGTCAAGTTAATCTAGTGGTCTATATTCCTCAGCATTTGCTATCAATCCAGGTAAGTAAACTTATGAGGTACAGGTACAATATATGCATAACTAATCTTGAAATTGCCTAAAAACTTCTATTAAAATCCAAACAGTAAAGTGTCAGATTCACAAACATAAATTAATTCCTTTGATCACAATCACTTAGATTTGACTATCAATTGGTAGGGAGTCACATTACAAGTAAACTCTTTGTGTTCTCACTTACAAAGCACTATTTTTTATTCAACTAAGCTCTGAAATTAGAGAGGAATACTTTTGAATATGAGTGAAAAGGATGACTGGAAATAAACCAATCTTTTCAATGCAGTAAAAAAAATGTACTAATAAGAAAAGAATAAAGTAATTATAGACTTAGTTTAAACTCTGAGTGTATTTATGTGATGATTCTTGGTATGGAACATTAGCTAAAAGATAATTCAAGGATCTGATTGTCTTTAAAATCAATATATGAAACAATCATTAATTACCATAATCAGTGTATCATTACATGTAATCTGTTTAAAGGAAAATTCTTAATCTACAGGAAATTATAATAGAAAATATGAATCTATAGGAAATGACGGAAAAATAATTCTAAAACGACTATGAAAATACAACACATACCAGGGGGGGCTCCTAGAATATGTTGTTTAGAGAAAAAATAGATTGAGTAAGAAATCTAACTCATAAATGAAATTTAGGACTCCATTGAATTAAGCTTTAACACAAATCAACAGTTACAATATGTATTGGTTCATAATCTCAAAATTCTCATTAACTTGTATGTATCCCATGTCTCTAATATTATACATTTTTGAAGGAAATTCAGGTGCTTTCATATGCACTCTATTTTAAAAAATTAATTACATAAATAACGCTTAGATATTTATTTTAGAGCCTAGCATAAGTCTACCATGATCATATGCATTGAATCCTCAATCTTCTGATTGGTTGAACCTTATTCATCACTCTGGGGCATTGAGCTCCTAGTCTTTTGAACACAATTGCATATTTGTAGTTGATTCTGTGAATTTCTTGTAATTTCCTGATGGGTTTGGCCATGCATTTGACCACTTGGTGTCGAATGCTATGAGAATGGAAAAATTGGTAAATTACCATCTCGTGATATCAATGAAGTTCCTCAAAGTGGAAATTATCCATTTGAGGGAGCAGAAGTATGTTAACCTTCGATTCTTGTAATATATCATTAACATGGTTAATTCATGTAATAGCTTAATTGTAGGCAATTTGTTGCAGAAATATATTTTAATACTAGTTACAAGAAAAACTAAGAGTTAATAACAAAAATACAACATACTACCTCGTTTTTACTCATTATGCGATCGGTCAAATGTAAGTGGGAAAATATCGAGGTTTCTACAATCAAAATGGAGATGAATGGGCCTAGGGAAAGGGTCAAAACTAGCACCCAACAATAACTACATAAATTCTTATAATTTCCACATTAGATTTTGCACTTAGAGGTTCCATGACAATACTTGGAGTTCTAACTATTATCCTTTGTGCCACTTTGTACAACAATGGCAAGAGGTTCCTTCAAATGATAACAAAACATACGTAAGGTTTTTGTCTATATCTTGTTCAATATTTCATTATTGTGTGATATTCAAACATGTGTTATTTTCATTTTCCTACTATGTTCTAATATCATTGTTTTTCATGCAGAGAAGAGGAAAGTTGAAGCTCCCAAAATAAGGGACACATATCTTTAGAATTCCAGCAAGTTTTATGCAAGTTAGTTGTTGTTTTATTTCTTTTAATACTTGTTGAACTTTGGATAATTTGTTACAACAATATATCAAAAGGTTTTCCAATGTTTTCATTTTCTCTTTCTAAATTGAGAGAAGTTGTCGATTTTTTTGGCACTTACTACTTCATTTTTTGTTTTAGTTTTCTAGACAAATTCTATTAGCATGCAATTGTTTCTATATCAATATATGTGTGTGCATGTGTGTGTTACATACATACATGTGTGTGAGTATACACACTATTATGGACATGTGCCAAATAATTGATACGATATAGTATTAATTATACAACTCCTTCAATCTTTAAGCTTGTATAATGACATTGATCTTTATGTGTTATGTAGTGCAAGCTTTGGGCTCTACAAGGCCCAAAATATACCATGTAGGTCCATAGGGCTCATGCTATATATGTTGATTGCTTCTAATCAATGCAATTGAATGGGATGGTTGGATGCACTAAGGTAGATATGTGGACTTTCCGTTTACATACTTTTCTTGAAATAACACCAATACTCAATAAGTTCTTTCTCTCCTTTCTATAAAGTGCAATAAATTCGAGAACTACATATGTTTTTGCAAGTTCATTGTCTTTTATAACTTGCATTTTTACTTTTTGATATCTTTTCCACCAAAACCATTTATTATCCTGATAGACTTGTTTGAGCATTTTTATAAGAAAAACTAAAGAATCAACCCTCAGCATTTAAATAATATATTTTATCTTTTCATAAGGATATGAAGGCATGGGTAAGAATTGAGGAAAACATGTTTTTATTAATCAATATGAATTTTGGATGTGAAAGAAGTTAAATATCCTTTTTTAATTATTCATTTGAAAGGCATTTGTTAATTACCAACTCATAAAATTTGAATTCTATCTTTTCATTCTCCCACAAGAGATTCACCTATTAAAAGAAATATGTTTTCTTTAAACAATATAAATTTTGGATGTGAAAGATGATAAATATGAATATTGAATTATTAATTTAAAACATATTTTTCATTTATAAGTTGATATAAAATTTCAATTATTTATTAAGAAGACATTTTCCATTCAATGTGAAAAAAAAAAATCTGATTTTTGAATTATTTGAAATATATTTTTGGATTATAAACCTTCATAAAATTTTAATTATTTATTGCAGATACTTTTTGTTTTAAAAGATGTGAAAGAAGATCAACATAATTCTGAATAGATATTAAAGAGATATTTAGGTTGTACAAACAATCAATTTATGTTGTATGGGGGTGCATCTTCACCTTGAAAACCTTTATATTTATTTTTTGATGTTTTGGGGATTTAGAGACATTCCAATTATGTTTCCACCATTTAGGGGAGGATGTTTAGGATATGTTCATGACATCCCTAAAAAACTTTGGAGACATGTTGTTCATCGACTTAGGAAATGAATTTGGCATTTAAAAAAAACACTAAATCCATGTCACTCATGATTAAATCCTAAACCTACACTGCATGATGGTTTATACTCTCACACTCCCATTACTTGGACTCATCCTTGCTTGGACACCATGAGGCCACCTTGCGCTCTCACAACATCACTCCCTCTCACAGCAATGGCCACAAAGATGCTCGCAACTTGCACATTAAGTGTTATTCACTAATCTTCAAATGACCTGTCACTCTAAAATCTTTGATTAACACATCAATCATGTATATTTTCACTAATATTCAAATGACCCTTGCTCTAAAATCTTTGATTAACTCATCAATCATGCATATTTTTAATAAATCATGCATGTTTTTAGTGAATTATTTTTGTTTCTAAACATATATATTATTATCGTCCTTAACCGCCATCCCCTTAAAATTTTGGAAATGGATTCTAATTGTTTTAAAGAGTTGTTCTATATCCCCACCTTTATTTTTAAAAATAATACAATATATCAATATAAACCTATAAATATTTAAAAATTTATTCTAATAAAAATTATAAAATAAATATTTCCCAATTATACTTAAAACAAACCTCATTCACGATTATATAAACACCATATGTCAAAAGATTGGGTATGAACCTACAAAACATCCCTCCCTCTCACAGCAGTGGCCATAAAGATGCTCACAACTTGCACACAAAATGTCATTCACTAATCTTCAAATGACCAATCATTCTAAAATCTTTGATTAACCCATCAACCATAAATATTTTTAATATTTTTTATAAATCATGCATGTTTTTAGTAAATAGGTTTTTCTCTAAGTATATATATTATTATCGTCCTTAACCACCATCCCTTTAAAATTTTAGAAATGGATTCTAAATGTTTTGAACAAATGAATTCTAATTGTGTTGAACACTTGTTTTATATACCCATCTTTATTTTTAAAACTAATACAATATATCAATATAAATTTATAAATATTTAAAAAATTATTTTAATATTTAAAAACTTATTTAATAGAGATTATAAAAATAAATATTTTTCAATTGTATTAAAAAAATCCTAAAGGTTACTTAAAAACCATATGTCAAAACATTGAGCATGAATTTACAAATTCATTACAAGTTATTGGAAGTGACATATGACTCCATTGACTTGTGAAAATGTCTTCATCAATGAAACACCATATGTCAAAACATTGGACATGAATCTTTAAGTTGTTGGAAGTAACTTATGCATTCATTGTCTTGTGAAAATGACTTCATTAATTAACAATTTATCAAGTAAACTATTATAAAGCATTTAACACATACATCAAAATACTAAACTTTTTAAACCACCCCATTAACAAATATGTATTTGGAATAGTTGAAATGACATTTTTTAAACTTGAAATGACATTTCCAATATGTATTTGGAAAACTTGAAATGACATTTTTTTTTAATTTGAAATGACATTTTTTAAACTTGAAATGGTGTTTGAAATGACATTTTTTAAAACTTGAAATAGTGCTTGAAATGACATTTTTAGTAATAATTTTTTTTAATTTTATTATATTTTAAAAATATCTTTAACTCAATTTTAATTTAATTTCAACTTTTCAATTTGTGTTTTAATATTGACATTTTAATAATATTTTTTTAATTTAATTGTATTTTAAAAATATTTTTTTTAATATTAACATTTTAATAATATTTTTTTTAATTCAATTATATTTTAAAAATATCCTTTACTTAAATTTGATTTCTAAGAGCTAGAATTTCTTTCAGTTAGTACAGATACCACATACATCATAAACTAGACTCCAATACATTTTCAAGTATATTATACCATACATTCCTATTCTCAACCACAACTAAAATATTGAAAAACATGTTTTCAATTTCGTTGTAATTGACATAAGAGATTAATTCTGTAATGGTTAACATGTGTTGCCCTGATTTAGCTTTCAACAGCTTCATTCAACCACACTAACTTTGCAGAGAAATTTGAGAATAGGAAATAAGTAGCGATCTTGCTGAGAAACACACACATGCAGATATATATATATATGAACAAAAGACATATCATCAGGTTTTAAGGTCTAGATGCCAACATGCCCATTGCTTTAAATTACATGAGACTAGATGGAAATCATCCCAATTTAAAATTTAAAGGAGAGAAAAATCACAAAAGAGATTTTAAGCAATGGAGAGTACGTTCGGTTAAGAAGAGGCATTTTCACAACGATGACTAACAAATTTAACTCCTCTAAACCATTTAATAGGAAAAAGAGACTGTGGGCGCTTCATTCTTTCAAGGAGAAAGAAGCACATGAGTTGGCCTATGATAGATTACCCTTCCCATCTTCTTCCTCATCTTTTGGCTTTTGCCTACTTTGTCTTTCTCTTTCATCAAGTCCCATGTTTTAAATGATGATGATCTGTTCTTGTTGTTGTTTATGGGCACCCCATCTTCTATACTAAAGTTCCACTCACTCTCCCACCGACGTTGAGAACATGTAAAACACAAGACAGTTACACTGCAATGCAAATCCAATCAATTCGATCATGAGTATCTAACAGTAACCCTATAAATCAAATATATAGACAATTAGATATTGTTATCAAACAATAGATAACTGTCTGTATAAATCACTTGGATTTGACTATCAATTTGTATAAATCACTTGCATGACTAATCTTGAAATTGCCTAAAAAATTCTATTAAAATCCAAACAATAGAGTGTCAGATTCACAAACATAAATTAATTCCTTTGATCACAATCACTTGGATTTGACTATCAATTGGTAGGGACTCACATTACAAGTAAACGCTTTGTGTTCTCACTTACAAAAGCACTATGTTTTATTCAACTAAGCTCTGAAATTAGAGAGAATACTTTTTAATATGAGTGAAAAGGATGACTGGAAATAAACCAATCTTTTCAATGCAGTAAAAAAAATGTACCAATAAGAAAAACATAAAATAATTATAGACTTAGTTTAAACTCTAAGTGTATTTATGTGATGATTCTTGGTATGTCACATTAGCTTAAAGATAATTCAAGGCTCTGATTGTCTTTAAAATCAATATATGAAACAATCATTAATCACCATAATCAGAGTATCGTTACATGTAAATTGTTTAAAGGAAAATTCTCAATCTATAGGAAATTATAACAACAAATATGAATCTATAGGAAATGAAGGCAAAATAATTCTAAAATGACTATGAAAATACAACACATACCAGAGGGGGACTCAAATTGTTTAGAGAAAACTCAGATTGAGTAAGAAATCTAACTCATAAATGAAATTCAGAGCTCCATTGTATTAAGCTTTAAGGCAAATACTTAGATCTTCATTTTAGCGCCTAGCATAATTCTACCACGATCATCTGCGTTGGATCCTGAATATTCTGATTGGTTGAACCTTATTCATCGCTATGGGGCATTGAGTTCCTAATCTTTTGAATAAACTTGCATATTTGCAGTTGATTCTGTGAATTTCCTATAATTTCTTGTTGGTTTTGACCACATGTGTGACCACTCGGTGTCGAATGCTATGAGAATGGAAAAATAGGTAAGTTACCATCTTGTGATATCAATGAAGTGTCTCAAAGTGGAAATTCTCCATTTGAGTGAGTGGAAGTATGCTAACCTTTGATTCTTGTAATAATTCATTAACAGAGTTAATTCCTGTAATAGCTTAATTGTAGGCAATTTGTTGCAAAAATATCTTTTAATACTAGTTACAAGAAAAACTAAGAGTTAATACAAAAATACAACATATTACCTTGTTTTTACTCATTATGTCATTAGTCAAATGGAAGTGGGAAAATACAGAGGTTTCTAGGATCAAAATGGAGATGAATGGACCTAGTGAAAGGGTCAAAACTAGCACCCAACAATAACTACATAAGTTCTTATAATTTCCACATTAGCTTTTGCACTTAGAGTTTCAATGACAATGCTTGGAGTTCTAATTATTATCCTTTGTGCCAATTGGTAGAACAATGGCAAGAAGTTCCTTCAAATGATAACACAACATATGTAAGGTTTTGGCCTATTATCTTGTTCAATATTTCATTATTATGTGATATTAAAACATGTGTTATTTTCATTTTCCTACTATGTTCTAATATCATTGTTTGTCATGTAGAGAAGAGGAAAGTTGAAGCTGCCAAAATAAGGGACAAATATCTTGATAGAATTCCAGTAAGTTTTATGCAAGTTAGTTGTTGTTTTATTTCTTTTAATACATGTTTAACTTTGGATAATTTGTTACAACAAGATATCAAAAGGTTTTCCAATATTTTCATTTTCTCTTTCTAAATTCAGAGAAGTTGTTGATTTTTTGGCACTTACTACTTCATTTTTGGTTTTAGTTTTCTAGACAAATTCTATTAGCATGCAATTGTTTATATATCAATATATATCTATATGTGTGCTACATACATACATGTGTGTGAGTATACACACTATTATGGACATGTGCCAAATAATTGATATGATATAGTATTAATTATATAACTCATTCAATCTTTAATCTTGTATAATGAGATTAATCTTTATGCGTTATGCACTGCAAGCTTTGGGCTCTACAAGGCCTAAAAAATAACATGTAGGTCCATAGGGTTCATGCTATATATGTGTATTGTTTCTAATCAATGCAATTGACTGGGATGGTTGGGTGCACTAAGGTACATATGTGGACTTTCAATTTACATACTTTTCTTGAACTAACACCAATACTCAATGAGTGAAATAAATTCGATAACTACATATGTTAATGCAATTTCATTGTATTTCATAACTAACCATTTATTATCCCAATAGACTTGTTTGAGCATTTTTATAAGAAAAACTAAAGCATCAACCCCTAGCATTTAAATAATATCTTATATCTTTTCATTCTTCCAAAGGATAGGAAGGCATGAGTAACAATTAAGGAAAACATGTTTTTATAAATCCATATGAATTTTGGATGTGAAAGAAGATAAATATCTTTTTTTAATTATTCATTTGAAAGGCATTTCTTAATTACAAACTCATAAAATTTGAATTCTATCTTTTCATTCTCCCACAATAAATTTACAGATTAAAAGAAATATGTTTTCTTTAAACAATATAAGTTTTGGATGTGAAAGATGATAAACATGAATATTGAATTATTCTTTCAAAACATAATTTTCATTTATAAGTTGATATAAAATTTCAATTATTTATGGAAAGACATTTTCCATTCAATGTGAAAAAAGATAAATATGATTTTTGAATTATTTGAAATATATTTTTGGATTATAAATTTTTATAAAATTTTAATTATTTATTGCAAAGATTTTTTTTTTTAAAGATGTGAAAGAAGATCAACATAATTCTGAATAAAGAATAAATAGATATTTAGGTTGTACAATCAATCAACTTATGTTGTATGGGGTGTATCTTCACTTTAAAAACCTTTATATTATTTTTTTCGATGTTTTGGGGATTTAGAGACGTTCCAATTTATGTTTTCACCATTTTGTAGAGGATATTTAGGATAGGTTCATGACATCCTTAAAAAACTTTGAAGACATGTTGTTCATTTACCTAGGCAATGAATTTGGTATTTAAAAAAAAAATAAAAACTTAAAAAACAACACTAAAGCCATTTTACTCATGATTAAATCCTAAACCTACACTACATATGGTTTATACTCTCATACTCCCTTTACTTGGACTCATCCTTGCTTGGACACTATGAGGTCACCTTGCAATCTCACAACATCACTCCCTCTCACACCAATGGCCATAAAGATGTTCTCAACTTGCACACTAAGTGTTATTCACTAATCTTCAAATGACCCGTCACTCTAAAATCTTTGATTAACCCATCAATCATGCATATTTTCACTAATCTTCAAATGACCCGTCACTCTAAAATCTTTGATTAACCTATCAATCATGCATGTTTTCAGTGAATTATTTTTCTCTCTAAATATATATATTATTATCGTCCTTAACTACCATCCCCTTAAAATTTTGGAAATGAATTATAATTATTTTGAACACTTATTATATATCCCCATCTCTATTTTTAAAAATAATACAATATATCAATATGAACCTATAAATATTTAAAAACTTATTTTAATAAAACTTATTAAATAAAAAATTCTCAATTATGTAAAAAAAAAGCCTTTATATAGACACCATATGTCAAAACATTGAGTATGAATTTGCAAACATCCCTCCCTCTCACACCAATGGCCATAAAGATGCTAACAACTTACATACTAAGTGTCATTCACTAATCTTCAAATGCCTGGTCATTCTAAAATCTTTCATTAACTCATCAATCATACATATTTTTAATAAATTATGCATGTTTTTTGTAAATCATTTTTCTATCTAATTATATATATCATTATCATTCTTAAACACCATCCCTTCAAAATTTTGGAAAATTTTGGAAATGGATTCTAATTGTTCTGAAGAATTGAGTGATAAATTTGCAGCGAGTCTAGATAAGCCAACATTCCCATTGCTTTAAATTACATGAGACTAGATGGAAATCATCGCAAAATCGCAAAAGAGATTTGAAGCAATGGATACTACGTTCGGTTAAGAAGAGGCGTCTTCACAACGATGACTAACAGATTCAAATCCAGAGCCTCAAAACCATTTAACCTAATCCAAAGCCTTGAAAAAGTTTAACTCCTCCAAATCATATAGCCTGACCAAAAAAACAGGAAAAAGAGACTGTGGGACGCTTCATTCTTTCAAGGAGAAAGAAGCACACGAGCTGGCCTATGATAGATTACCCTTCCCATCTTCTTCCGCATCTTTTGGCTTTTGCCTGCTTTGTCTTTCTCTTTCATCAACTGTCCTGTTTTAAACGATGATGATCTGTGCTTGTTGTTGTTGATGGGCACCCCATCTTCTATACTGAAGTTCCACTCGCTCTCCCACCGAGGTTGAGCGCATGTAAAACACAAGACATTTACACTGCAATGCACATCCAAGCAATTCGATCATCAGTATCTAACAGTAACCCTATAAATCGAATATACAGACAGTTAGCTATTGCTATCAAACAAATCTGTTGCTATGGCAGATGAAGACCTTGCGGGAATTACTAATTGGCTGCTTCTGATCAGAACATGATTTTTGAGGCTTGTGATCATCGCCCGAGTACTCCGCCTGATCACACGCCAAGTCTGCTGCAATAACGTGGGAATCCATATAATCTATTTGCAGTGAAAGAGATTCAACATACACCATATGTCCGCTAAAAAGTGATTGCCATGAGAATTACCAAATGACAGGCTTTTATCTTATTTGTTTCCTGAAAACCCAACAGCTGGGAAGGAGGAGCCACCCACTGTTTTGGAATTTGTTTATCTTATTTGTTTCCTGAAAACCCAACAGTTGGGAAGGAAGGAACCACCCACTGTTTTGGGATTTGAAATACAGCAGCGTGAGATAACGATGAAGAAAAGGAAATGGTAAACTGTGGAGGAGTCAGGACAACCACAAACGCAATACCATTGGGACCCCTTGTTTTGCGTTGTCTTGATAAATGCGCCCACTCCCACCGCCGACTGAACCACCCGCCTGGTGTTTTGTGTCATAATCATTTGTGAGTTTGCGAGCAGACTTAGCATAATCGTAAATGACACGAGTGCCTTGCATTACGTCGTGTCACATGTTCAAAGTGCGAGTCTGCTTGTCAATAGTTATCAAAGTGAGTGTGCTTGTCAATAGTTACTAGCACAATCATATAATAATAATAATAATAATAATAATAATCTATTTTTAAAGTCACGGACAAGTCAGCACACCAAATTGGTGTATGAGATCTTCTTGTTTGTGGGACATGGGATCCTCCTTCGTCTAGCGATTTCACTGGTAAAGTTTACGAAGGTATACATACCTTACCCCCTCTGAATTTGAACTTAACCATTACAAAGTGGTTGATATAAACTGAAAGGCCATATCAATCATATTTATAAGTTTCACATTAGAGTTAGGGTTTAAAGATTAAAAAAGGAAAAACAAAACTATATAACATCAAAAAAACAAAAAGAAAACCATTTGATCTACTAGAAAATAAAATGTTAGAGGACAATATCTTGAATTTCAGCATTATTCCAAACATTCCAATTAAGCTAAGAAGGAGAAAATCATTGCAAACATTTAATAGTGATATTCACAATGGAAAATAATAGATGAATTTTAATTGAGTACAAGAACTCACAATTCTTCATTGGAAAAAAATGGTCTATCCACAGAAAATTTGATGATTTACTAAGCTTACCAAGCAAGACTCGGGATTAGATGGAAACTAGCCAATATCCACTTTCCTCTTCGTTGGGCGAGTTCTTTGGCCTCCATGGTAGCATGATTAATAATACAAAAATTGAACTTCGCAAATCCATTAATTAAAGAAGCATCCCTATGTAAGTTTCACATAAGTTGAAATTCAATTAAAGAAGTTAGTTTGCTTCCCATTCACCTTCGAATGTTTCTCTTTGTACGAGGACTGATCTTGGCATGATTGCTCTTTTTTCTTTTCACGGTCAGCTACCACGAAGGTTTTTCTCACTCAGCTTTGGATGAATTCCTCGGCTTTCTTCACCTGAGCAATATAAGCGTTGCTACAAAGGAATAAGTCCTTGATGATCTTCCTCGAGCCCGCAACAATGGCCTTCCCCACCACACTGTTATAGTCTTCCACCCTATGAAACACACGCACAACGAGAAAGTGAAACGCATGCATAGCCCAAAAATGAAACACTCATTTAATATGATAGGTGCGTTGGCGATCCAATATGAAACCCTTCGACAACGGAGGAAATCCAAACGTGGTAATCCCAAAGGTTAATCATTTAAAGTGGCAATCATATAGTGCTACAGTGATTTCTTAATATATTAGGTAAATGTTAAAAAGTAAATAGGTTAACGGATGCATTAAAAAATACAAGAAAGTTAGGAAGAGTAAATCACATTCATTGATTTGGGAGGACGACTAAGAATATCCCAACATCTTCAATTGTTGGCCATCAGATTAGAATTTTAGATTAAAAGGTAATTAATTACCACTTCCACCATAAACCATACTTCAAAACATTTTCAAATAATTATATTTTCAATTTCATTCTTACGGATCAAATCAATTAATTATGTTATGGGTCGTGATTTATCTTTCAACAACTTCATTTAGCCACACTAAGATTGAGAATATGAAATTATGTTTTGGAATTTGAAATACAATAGCGTGAGATAACGGTGAAGATAAGGAGATGGTAAACTGTACAGGAGATGGAATACCGTTGGGCCCCTTGTTTTGAGATGATTTGATATAAGCGCCCACTGCCAAGTAATCCACACATGGAATTTGACGGGGAATTACTTGACCCCAGGTTGGAATTTGATGGGGAAAATTCCCATCCTCCATCAACATTCTTCCAGAGACAGTGAACGGTGGCTCAGGCCCAAGGTAGGAATTTGAGGGGAAAGTCAAACACAATAGATAATTTCTCTTCCTAAATATCCCTTCAAGGTTTGATTAATATTTCTTCTCCCCCACAATGTTGATTAGATATATCAAATGGTAAAAGGTCATTATCTTAATAGATAGTGGTAGTATCCATAATTTCATTCATCCCATTGATCAAGGTCATGTAACTTACTGGTAAACGACCATCCCATTGATCAAGGCCCATCTGTAATCGCAAATTTAACGCTTCCATCCCGCGCCGTAAGGAAGGCGGCTCCCCTTCAAAGTTAACTCCTCTATCCCACTTGCAGATCCTAAAATCCATCGAGCTTACCATGCAACCATGAGGGATTGTCATGAAATCCGTCGAGCTTACCTTTTCCCTGTCATAGATCTGGACCGTTCGATCATCGACACTTTGCTTTCTCAAAACTGTAGATTTGAGCCATTCGATTTTGGGCACGTGGCACAATCCAAGTCCTAGATCTAAGCCATCAAATGTACAACACACGGTGCCTTTCTGACCATAGATTTGAGCCGTCCGATGTATGACACATGTCCCTTTTCTTATCACAGATTTGGGTCGACCGATCGTCGACACATGGAGTTAATCAAACGGCCCAGATCTAAAACCGAACGTGCCACGTGTCAATAATCGAATGGCCTGCCTGTCATACCGTACGACGAAAATGGTATAGATTTACACCTTCTAGATCCGATGGCTAGTGTTTCACACATCCTACGCCCTGACATGAGACATGTGGTGCATATACAACACGAGCTCCCTGAAGATTTGAGACCTGCGAAGAATCTTGAATCTTTTTTCTTCTGGCGCAAATATAGCACGAGCTCCCTGTATTTTTGGATTTTTCTTCTATTTCAAAGTTGGAGGGATTTACAGGGAATTACAGTCGTTGTCCAATTGACTAAATGGCGCGTTCCATCATGAATATCTCCATTGTCAAAACTCTGCGGAAGATTCCCTTATTTTGCATGGCACTGACCAAAGCGGAGTCCCCACCGAACCACATGGCACGACACAACGGAGTCCCGACTGAACCACACGCTTGTTGTTTTGGGATTTTGATTATTTTTTATTACCAACTCTAAGTTTTTACCCTTGTTATGTTCCTATGGGGACATATAGTAATGGAATTGGTGTATTAATTTGCAACATAACGTTGTAATTTTTTCTACTTTTTACTTTGTCTATAATTCGACTTGAGAAATATTATGTTATTGACTTGCATGTGTGATGTTGGCTTCGAGCACTAGATAGGGGGTGTGGTGATCATAATCCTATTACAAAGGAATCTTGACATCTTTTCATAGTGGTACATGTTGTGTTTAGAAATCATCAGCATAATAAATCAGCATGGTTAATGGTGAGATGATAGTTGGTATTTATGCTTCAATATGCTTGTTATGCCATTACCTATATTTCCAAGAAATGATGTTCTAGTAGTGGTTTGTGTTCCTAGATCTATACTTAGTTCAACAAACACATGTGCATAATCTCCTTAAAGCACTTGTAGTATTGGATATTGTTTAAGTCAAACTAGCATTTAAGTTGCAATAAAAGAGTAAGACCAAATGAATATCGAAGAAAAGTGGAATCCCATTAAATTCTAGATTAGAGCATGTTAAATACATAAGGAAAGGAGGGAAACATAAAGATGTAAGTGTCTTGGCCTTGTATAAAGAAGCTAAGATGGAACTGTGTCAGGTTTCCCAAATAGGTGTTTATCATACTTTTTCTAATGGTGTTGCTTACACTCTAGTTGGCTT
>JASDQU010173624.1:807-20837 GCA_032191745.1 Picea mariana | reverse complement strand
AAGAGTGATGTAAAATATCATGCAAAACAAATTAAACGTGTAGTAATGAGAAAGGACGTTGTGTACCTTGGAATGATCAAGTGGAATGATAATATAAGTCTAAATACAGGTGATGAAGGGTATAACAATGGCAAAAAATATGGGCAAAAAGGGTACAATATGTGGTCCTAACACCCGTCTCTTCTCCCACACAATGAATGTCACCTTCTCCATATTCTTGATCTTCACCATTAACTTCCTCCATCACAACATTTTAAAGAGGGGCCTTTATCCTCTGATCTTCATTAGAATTCATCTCTCTTTGCAGGATTTGAGTTGGCTGATTATTCCTTCTGAAGTTATTTGGATTTTGGTTTGGATTTCTGCCTATAGAGTCATAAGTGTTTCTTCCCTTCATAGGCTTTTTATTTTCGATCTTGAGCTTAGATATCTTGGAGGTTAGAGACTCTAGCATCTTGGCCATTTTATCAAGTTTTGGATCAACATGTGATGAAGATGAGGCCTCATTCTTTGGTCTTCTCCTATCAGAATCTCCTTTCCGCTTATGAGAGGCCAGAATATTAGATTCTACCTCAAGGGAAACATCTTGCATGAGAGATAATGTTGGTGACCTCCTTTCTCTCAACAAGAAACAAAAATATGAATCAAAAGCATCAGAATAGGTGATCTTGGCAGAAGCATCTGACGATTTTATCTCAGCTAGAATTTTTTCATACATCCAGTTAAACCTCTTGGTGAAATCAGAGACTGATTCATTACTTTGTTTTCTCAAGTTGCTGAATTCTGTGATGTAGTAGACAAAATCTCTTCTGTCACCCCAATATTTCAAAAATGTCTCATCCAATTGCTCGATTCCGGCAATGGAACCAGCAGGGAGTTCTTTGAAACATTTCCTAGCATGGTCATCTAGGCTTTGGACAAAGACTCATCTCATTCAATATTAAGGTTCTCTGCATAACTGTAAAAATCCTCAATATGTTCTTCGACGGACTCATCGCCTTCGCCTGTGAATTTAGGCATATATTTCTGATAGTCTTCTGTTGGCATGGATGCTACTGGGTTAGGCAATACGAGTGGTTAATACCTAGAAACTAGGATTTGTTACATCTTAGTCAAAGGAGGTGGTGCGGCCATGACTATCAGAGGTGGAGAAAATGATATTTTCTTCTTCAAGTCTTCAACACTAGAGGAATGCAAAAGAGGTGAATCTTCCAGAGGGAAAGAAGTCTGATAAGAGGCTCTATAAAAATTTGCAAGCTGGCCAGCTAAATTTTCTTCACCCTTAGCAGATAGCTCTTGGAGAAGATGTTCAATAGCAAGGAGGCTAGTATAAATGTTCAAGTGGTCTTCTTGTTGCTAAGAATGGAAAGACTCAAGGGAAGAAGAACTATGGCTTCTTTCTAAAGTCTGAGATGTTTTTTCAATCAAATTATAGTCTATCAATTTTTTATCACTAGGATTTTCTTGATGATCAAAAAGAGTTTGGTCTTCTATAGTATTTACAATTGTTTTTTCATCAATGTTCTCTGAAAAGAACTCAAATTTTTCTGTAGTAGATTTTCTAGAACTGAAAAGAGGATTACCTTTTGGATTTGAAGTTTGACCTTGAATCATCTTTCCCTTCCTGAGAATTGATTCTAGATTGCACACTGGTGTGATCGGTGATTCTTGAGGATTCGCTCTAGTACTGATCCTCTTAGGAGCCAGGATGAACTTGTGGAGTTGCCAGATAGATGATTACAACCAACTGAAAATGTCTAATCTTTGTCTATCATCAAAGATCAGCTCTGTTTCATATCCCAAGAAAGCAGAGCTTGAATTCCATCTCCCCAGCAACGGCGCCAATTTGTTATCACTCCAAGAAACTCCTCAGGGTTGTAGGCTAAGGATGCTTTGTAACTTAGAAATAATGGTTTTATGTGTTTGGGACAATGGGGTCTTGAATGATTTATGTAAGAAATAACTTATCACACATCTAAAGATACAGTGCTCTCAGGAAACAATAACCAGATTCAATAATTGAAAAGAGGATGGAGAATACCATTCTTGATATGCCAATACAAAGAAATGTAGGGCTTAATAAAAGATAGAGGGAAATTCTTTAATTTCAAGTTTATGAGTTCAATAAAGAGATAACAGTCTTTATGAACTAAAATAAACTGAAATCAAATTACAGAAAATGAAAGATGAACAATTCTGATATTGCAAACGAAAGAAAACTGAACTTTATTTCTGCAAAAATAGTCTATACAGTGGTATCAAAATGTCTCCCAATTTGAACCCTTATCTCATATCAAAATTAGGAATTTATAGCCTCTTACAATCAGTTTTATAGATCCTAAAAACATGGATCTGCATTTAATAAAAGTAATTCAAATCTAACTAAACTACTTTGAAAATAAAAACTAAACAACTAAACTTGGCAACTCAGATTGTCTTTTATCTCAAAAATTCGCCATCTGCATCCTTCATCTCCTGGAATCTTTGATGTGATGCAATGTGACAAAACACTTGTCTTGACAGTTTGATTTTTCCAATGTACATGGTCGATTTTTGAGGAAGTTGTTTTGCAATGTGGTTCCCAAAATTCTCTCGAACCTCTAATGCTAAGTCCCTTGCATGCGATCTGATAGTCCCTTGATATGTTGGAACTCCTTCATAACCTACGAGAAATGACATGTTCTTGTCCTTGGCTTCAAAAATACTTTTCCAGCTTTGAACAGCTAACTCGTTTAATATTTTGTTGGTTATCTGTTGAAAGTCGCCACTTTCAATAGCTAATGGGTCATAAAATATTTCTTTGCACTGGTGAAATCCCTGATTGCACCCAAAATGAGTTTTCACCTTCAAAATTTTGATTTCATCAAAACTCAGTGTCTCTCTGATTTCTCACCTTGCATATTAACAACAACTTGAGCAAGTACCTTCAGATCTAGATGGGATTTTTGCCTTTGTTTTTGTTTCAAACTTCTTATCTGCCTTTTAAGGTGTTTGGCAAGCCACTACAAACTATTGTAATCTTTGGTGAGTTTTTTCTTTCTTTTCTTCTCTTTAACACTTTCCCTAGCCAATCTCTCAAATGCAACATTGTTTTTTTGAAGTTCTCATACAACTTCTTATACCTTTCTTTGATTACCCGTTCCATAACCTCTTGCTGAGCGATTACCTCTTTCAGATGCTTGATTTTCTGAGACTTCTTTGACTTGGAGATTTTTTATGTTTCTCCCTCTTCTGTATGAGTGAAGGTCTCATAGTTTTGTGCACACTTAGTTGACCGCTCAAGACTCTTGGTGACAGGGCATTGATCTTGCTGCTCTGATTCTGAATCTGTATAGGGTAAGTTTAATATATTGGTCCTCTTCTCTGTAAGCTTCTTTGTGGTTTGTTCTACAGTGGTTTCAAAATAATCCTTTCTTTGACCTGCAGGGCTTCACTCCAGAAATTCTGTCTTCTGGAGGTCCTGAGAGGGTCCTTCTTTTTCTTGAATTGCTTTGAGGAGATGATTGTTTCTTTGAACCCTTCCCCTTTTCATTTGCAGGCTAAGTCTATGTTTCAAAACCCTCCCAGAATAGAAAATGATCCTAGCTCCTTCCCTGTTGTTTTAATTCCTCCATAATGATCAATTTATTGAGACCAAAATGGCACAGAGTACTTTTCATGCTCAAGGGTTGAGCCCTGATCTTCTTGAAAACCTTAGTCAAAATTTTATGTAGGAAAAAAGGTAAATTTGAGGGGAGTCTAGCTTATGAAATGGTCCAGGAGTTTGAAGTGATACATCATGAGCTTATCATACCTGCCCTCCGAGGTGATGTAAAGTTGGATACCTTTAAACAAATCCTGCCATTCTTCTTCTAGATAGGAAACCATCATACCCTTTTTCCATGCCTTGTGGCTGAACTCTTCTTTCAAATAAGCTCTGAAATTCAAATTTTTTTGGGCAGTGGTTTTGAACCAGATCTGGACCATTCTTGTTAGTCTTGTTGCTACAGTAATGGCAGCTTCATATACTATAATTTCCAAGGACCCAACACGAGCTATGTTTCCATCGAAAGTCTTGGCAAAAGCTTCTGCTGTAGACTGGTGGAAAACATTTTGCAACCTCTCAACAAATTCAATACATCCTGCATTTGAAAAATGTTTCTGGACTTCGGGATGTGTCTGTAAAAAGGACAAGCTATCTATCTCTCTCATGAGTAAATAACCACTGCGTCTCCTCACCATTCTGTACCTTGAAAACCCCAACAATTATGTATATCAACCCCTGCAATTGTTGTTCGAGCCGAGGTTTTGCGCTGTTGGAAGCACTCGGGAGTCAGCTCTATTTTTTAGCATTAGAAACTTATCAAACATTCGCGAGCGATCTGTGATATGGAAGCAGTAATATGATCTGGTGTTGTCATCCCAGCAGTACAGCTTCTGTACCTGCGCCACTAAATTTGAACTTGCCATTTCTGATGCCATGATTTTGGAGCGTGAGTTTATGAGCCGGATCCGAGATGTAATCTGACTAGGATGTGGAACTTGAGTTTAAATGATTACCCACTTTCACTAGCTCATCCTTCTGATCTCATGGCGTGAGTTGATCACATCATGATTTGATTTTAGCAACGTGGATATCACGAACATGATTTCCCGCTTTCTTCTGCCAATGGCTCGTGGAAAAGACCCCTTAGTTGTTCATACTTACCGCTTTCACCAACACATGATTTGTGGAAAAACCCATTTTAGCTGTTGAAAGTCTTCACTTTCCTCAGTGCATGACCTTGCAAGATCTGCTCCGTAGCTGTGGAAATTCTCCACTTTCCTCAGTGCATGACCCACGACACTGCTTCTTTGGATATTTTGGAATTTGACACTTTCACCAGCGCATGGACCTATGAGAGACACTCCTTAGCTGCTGAAAGTCATCCCTTTCCACAGCTAACACTCATCGTTTGGACATACGTTAGCTGTTGAAAGTGAATTATGAAAATTTTGAAAAGAAGACCTTTATGGGTCATATTATTTTCTAAGACAAAAACCAAAACCTAAGTTTTGCAGATAGAAAAACTCAAAAATGAATTGAGGAAACTACCAATAGCCATGCTATCCACCACAAAACTCGACCAAAAGGATGGTTTCATTTTGGGAGCTAATAGAGCAGAAAATGTGTCAGGAGGGCCACCAAAAGTCTTCTAAGGATGCAGAGGGGTGAGTCCCTTAGAGATTCGAGCATTGACAAAAGATCAAGAGGAGTAGTGCCTTTGCGCATGGAGTTCCAACAGAAAGGAACAGTAGGTCGAGACACTTCGAGGTCCAAGACTTAGAATATATCAAGAAGAGATAACACGAGGAGTGTGCAAGAGTGTACTTATTCAAAGTCCCAAAGCTTAGGAGTGATAGTGTTTCTAGAACATAGTTGAGACCCAAAGTTACAAGCCTCGCAAAAGATAAATCGAAGGTCAAGACCTTTGAAACATTGAAATCTTCCAAGTCAGGAAGAAATCAAAAGATCTAGAGGAGGAGCATTGGAAGCCATTAGATTGTCTACAGAGGAGGAAATATGGACCGTTGAATTTCACATCCAGGCACACAGGAGAGCATGCAAGAGGGAATAGATCTCAGTTGTAGGATCTGTGAGCACATGGACCAACTGTCGTTTCATCCAGGGAACATACAGAAGGTTTAAAATCATTTTATTTTCATAGGAGAGTGGACATCAAGAAACATGAAGTCTCGAAATCATTGGGACCATCCATTGTCAGAGGAAAGGTGGCAACAAATTACATTTCTCTGACTCACAACTCAGGGAAATCAAAGGGAAGAGTTACAAAAACTCATGAAATGAAAACTCAGGAAAGGATCACAGACGTTGATCGAAGAGAGAGTGTGGACTGTTGATTATCCAGGAACATATCGGGAGTTCGGATATCAGAAGAAGGGAGGTGAGCGGTCCTCCAACTTTGCGAAATGTGAAGCCCCAATATGGAAAAAGGAGATCAGGATTGTTTGATCGCAGGGATTGTGGACCATTGATCTTGCGTGAGGAACTCATAAGTTCAGGTTTTAGAAGGACGAGTAGGCAGACTTCGTGAAACATGAAATCATGAAGTGCCCAGAAATTTTGGCCCCAGGTCATAGAGAGGGATCATATAGATGGAGGATAAGGGAGGACATAACTAGTGCAAGGCCCCTATTAGGATTTCAAAGGTTGGGAGAGTCGAGGTGACTCACATGCAAAGTACCGACACACAAAATTGAGAAAATCCTTTTGAGTTAGGTGAGTGGTCCCATCTGTGGTCACGTAAAGGAAATGGATTAGCTAGAGAAGATATAGTGCTTGTTGCCATTCAGGTTTCAACAATGCTCAAGAGAGGGCCCACGAGTCATGTATGACCTATGACATGGGAAAAAGGACTTGTTTAAGTTAATATGGGATCCAGGAGAGACCCGAAGATTTGATTCAAATCAGTATCTTAATCGATCCTAGACCAGGAGGTCACGCAGTCCTTAGGAGAGAAGGGGGTCTGCACCAAGTGGTATCAGAGCTTAGATTTTTAATTTCTGTAGCAGAGGGTAGATAAAGAGAATACTTTGATACCATTAGGTGGTATCAGAGATAAAATTTCCGTCTGTAGATTTCAGGCAAAAGAGAAAGAAGAAAATAGATAAAGGAGGTAGTCTAACTACATGAAGTATTATCTAGAGCCAATTTTTTTCTGAATATTGTAGGCAAAGGCGAGAAGCCGAATAGAGACAATCTAAGGACATAAAATGGTATCAAAAGCTGAAGTTCACTTGTGGATAGTAGGTGAAGGAAGACATAGTACTAATTCTCTGTAAAGATGGTTGCAAGGTGTGCACCAAATGGTAGATATTGAGGAGGGCTGAAGACAGAAATGATGGCTACTAAATTCCATGAGTGTGGTCAAAGAGGAGACTGCCAGAGAGAAAGTAAAGAAGAAATTGACAAGGAGATCATTGAGATAAGATAAAGAGTAGAGAAGCTAGCATTGAGAATCCAATAGGATGCAAGAGCACATTGGGTGTATGAGTGGCCCATGAAGAAGAAGGTGAAGTGGTCAATTAAGAGATTGTTGGCTAGAGGACAACAACAATTGTTAAAGAGGTGGTTGAGGCATGCTAAAAAACTCAGTGACATAGACGAGGAGGTGGTTCACATCTATGATCCAGAAGATGGAAGGAACCTCAGTGATGGGGAGGACTTGAGATCAAATGAAGATTTCATAAGCTGCCACGAGAGAAGAGATGTATTTTCATATTCCCATGTGGGAAATGAAATGGGATCATTGGAGGATCTCATAGACTGTCAGGATGATAGCAGTGGAAATTCATATTGCGAGGTGGGAAATAATATGACATTAGAAGAAGATCTCATAAACTACCAAGTGGGTAGAAATGGACTTTCCAGTTGCCAGGTGCACAATGGAAAGAGATCAGATAGCGGTCTCGTATACTTCAAGGGGAGCGGTGCAGAAATTTCAAATTTCTAGGAGGGAAATGAGGTGGGGTTGGTTGGTCTCATAGGCTGCCAGGTGGGCAGAAGAGAAATCCCAAATTTCCAGGTGGGCAAGGGGAAAGAAGTGGGACTGTTTGAAAGTCTTAGGAGCTCAGAAGTGAGTTTAGGTCAGTAGGGAGTGATGACGAATAAAGATTCATGTGGGTTTACGAAACATGTGAATGGAGATGATGAGAATTTCAATAATCTCACCATCCAAGAGGAGGATCAGAGTAGCATTCTGATCATTGGTGGAATTCAGATATTCCTATGAGATAGCCCATTTGAGACCAGAGCATTTGTTATAGAAGAAACAATAGAAGAAGAAAAACTAGTGGCGAATGTCATGATGAAGGAGAAGATATCAAAAACTTCTCAAGGAGAAGAGGAAGAAATGGAGAAGACACTAATGTCTACTCCAGTAGAAGGAGATGACCATTCAAAAGAATGGCTCAAAATTTCTAGCTAGGAAGCTAAAACATAGATGACTGCATCACTGGAGACTGCAGTAGAAAGAGAAGCAGATAACATAGACCTTGTTGATCTCTATGAGGAATTGGAAGACCTAGAGAGAAGGGTCATGGTGAAAATTTTGCACATCCAACATGCTAAGTTGGAGACAGATGGAGGAGCATACCAGCCATAGGATCAACTAGAGGAAGTTGGACTTGAGCCTATGAAAGAGTAGCTGACAAAAGAAGACAATATGTTAGAGAAGGAAGAAGTTGAGTAGTAGCTCAGAGATAAGGCTGCAGAACTGGAGTCTACAGAAGAGTGGCAAGCTAAGTGCACAGAAGAATAAAACGACTTGGGGGGTCATGATGATATACCCACTGATAGGAAAGAATTGCGGAAGAGAAGACTGCATAAGAAGAGCCAATCATTGGAGCAACTTGACAGTGTGATAGAGG
This sequence comes from Picea mariana, assembly GCA_032191745.1. NCBI lineage: Eukaryota > Viridiplantae > Streptophyta > Pinopsida > Pinales > Pinaceae > Picea > Picea mariana. Next base: position 12,428 of record JASDQU010173624.1, on the reverse strand, counting down.
AGATAAGAAGGCTATTGTTGAGGTCAGTGCAATAAGCAGTAAACAAAGGGGAGTTGAATAGAAGAGAGCCTTCCATAGAAGCAGGGAAGAAGAATAAGAAGATGCAAAAGTAGTAGTAGTAGTAGTATCAACAACATAGCTGGCGAGGAGCAAGAGGACAACTCCAAAAGAGAGTTTAGGATCCAATAAGATTTCAACACTGGAAAAGAGGACCTCATGAGCATGAGCTCATGTTTTCCCAAGTAGTGGAGTATGATGCAGGAGCATCGCTCCACCTCATCAAATGCGACAACACGCAGACGCACAATAGAGAAAGGGTGAGGCACCGACCCTCCCATTTTTAAATTTTAAATAATCCTATAGGGATTTTTGTGTTGTAAGGCTATAAATGATAGGCCATGCCTTTGTACAAGTAGTGGGTAGGGTTGCCTTTTTATCGTTGCCTATAGTAGATCCATATCGTAGTCAGGTATGGATGAACACTTATGGAATGTAGCCATAGGAGTATGGTGGTATAACTGAGATAGCGATGGCACTAAGGTGGTGGAGAGGATAATCTTATGGAGCTCTATTTTGTAATTAAGAGATTGGAGAAAGGGATATCGGGAAGATAGATTCTTAAAAGACTTAGGAGGTAGAATAGTTATGGAGAAAGCTTGAGAGATCTAGGACTTTGTTATAGTCCAGGTTTTGTAAACATATGTATAGACACATACAGATAATAGAAAATTCATTTTTCCCTCATATTGTTGTTCATGTTTTTATGTATTTCATGAATGAATGTTGTAAATGTATTATTAAGTTTCATTTAAAGTAGAAATATATATTTCTCTATCTCTTCTTGAGTTTGAAATATCATTATGGGTTCTTTAGGTTGTACAAGGAGTGCATGATAGAACATTGGAGGTTCTCTAGCCAGTGCGAGGTGTGTGCATATGAACTCTACGAAGACAGAAAGAACATGACAGGTGGGCACACTAGGATATTTTGTAGACTCAAGAAGAGCCTTAGAGTTGTTGAATACCTTGGAGGGAGGACTGTGCAGAGGAAGGCACAGAAAGACAAAATTGTTGAAGATTCTGTAGAGCTCTTCTAGGTAGGCATCGAGCGAGTGAAAACAGTGCACGAGAAGAACTCTATTTCAAGTTATGTGAGAAGAGAATTCTCCAATAGAATATACTTATAGAGTTGTTGAATACTCGGTAGGGTCAGCAAGGAGTTCTTGAGCATAAACTGCCAAGACGGTACTTATATCCCTTCAAGGAGTGAAAGGGTTTTTACAAATTTGTTGAACACTCTGGAGGAAAACCTATGCAAGGAGTGCACTAGGCCAACACTCAGACTAAGTGTTGAAAGACAACTATCTGAAGGCTAGTCGAAGTGCAAGCAGAACATAGAGTGAACTTGTTTCAAGTTCAAAATCTCAAGAGGTCGAGTGCAAAATGTTCCAGGAGGGCCACCAGAAGTCTTATAAGGAAGAAGAGTAGTGAGTCCCTTAGATATTCCAGTATTAACAAAATATTAGGAGGAATAGTGCCTTTGCACATGGAGTTCCAACAAAAAGGAACAATAGGTCGAGACACTTCGAGGTCCAAGCCTCATACAAGCTCAAGAAGAGATAGCATGAGGAGTGTGCAAGAGTGGACTTATTCCAAGTCCCAAATCTCAAGAGAAATAACATTTGAAGAATGCAGTCAAGACCCGAGTGGGAAATAAATTAAAGGCTAAGACATTCGAAACATTGAAATATTCCAAGTCAGGAATAAATTGAAAGCTCTGAAGGAGGAGCATCGCCAAGCATTAGATCAGCTGAACAGGAGGAAATCTGGACCGTTGAATCTCACCTCCAGGCACACAAGAGAGTGCTCAAGAGGGAAAATATATCATTCATAGGATATGGGACCACGTGGACCAACAGTTCTTGGATCAAGGGAATGTGCACAACTTTTAAAACCGTTAGTTTTTCATAGGAGAATGGACACCGCAAAACACGAAGTCCAGAAATCATTGAGAATGTACATCGTCAAAGGACAGGTGGCAGAAGATCAACGTTTCACTGACTCGTGACTGAGGGATGTGAAAGGGAAGAGTTATGAGAACTCACGAAATGTGAACTCACAAAATGTTCACAGTCGTTGATCGAAGAGAGAGCATGGACTATTGATTTTCCAGGGAGATATCGAGAGAAGGGAGGTGAGCGGTCCTCCAACTTCATGAAACATGAATCCCATATATGTGAAAAGGAGATTAGGACCATTGGATTGCAGGGATTGTGGACCGGTGAGCTCATGAGCGGAACTCGCAAGTTCAGGTTTTGAAAGGATGAGCAAGCTGACTTCGTGAAACTCGAAATCATGAAGTTCCTGTAAGGTTTGGTCACAAGTTATAGTGAGGGGTCATATAGATGGAGGATAAGGGAGGAGCTAGCTAGTGCTAGGCCCCTATTAATATTTCATAGGTTGAGAGAGTTGAGGTGACTCACATGCAAAGTCCTGACACACGAAATCATGAAACACCTTTTTCATTAGGCGAGTGGTCCTAGCCATGGTCACGTAAAGGAAAGGGATTAGCTAGAGAAGAGCTAGTGTCCATTGGTGTTGAGGATTGAACAATGCTTAGGAGAGGGCTTGCGGGTCTCATTTGACATACGCCATGGGAAAAAAAACCTGTGTAGGTTAATATGGGGTTGCGAAGAGACTCGAAGAGTTGATTCAAATCAGCATCTTGATCGATCCTAGATTGGGATTTCATTCAACCCTTAGGAGATAAGAGGGTCTGCACCATTAACAATCATAAAAGAGACCCAAGAAGAGTTAGAAACCATCAAAACTTACCCAACAAACATCAAACTCAGAAGTTGAGCAAACAAGGATGACGTACACGAATGTTTAAACAAAAACCATGTATACATTCTTCCATTAGAATGAAAACTCACGTATGTACTTGAATGGTAGGAAACAAAATGCATATATGTATTGAAACACTACCAAGTTAAGGATAAGGCCAAGAAACTCAGATTCAAAATGAACAAAGGTTGTCAAGCAATCAGATGAAAAGAAAATCAATGTAAACGAGAGCAATCAAAGGAGAAAAACCCTCCAAACCCCAAAAATAAGATTATATCCTCAGTATGGTCGCCAATTCTATTACGAGGAAAATGACTCTATGGAAAGGGTTAAACCACAATAGATGGAGATGACTACAGAAATCAACTTTAATATCAAGTATACTGTATAAAAAAATATGCTAACAAGACAGGATAAAGAGGCTACCTCATCCAGACATTCGATGAAGTCCATCGTTGAGCACTTGACTCATAGCAATACAACTGCAACTTGTCCTCAACAACCAATATATGCAATAATGTGGTGATAATATATCAAGTTAGCACATTCAATAGAATAATCCATAAATATTCATAATAGATAAACCCATGGAATAACAATTCAAATAATTGCAAGGCATTAATTGGATGATAAAAGGGTATCTCTATTAGAATGTAATCAATATAAGTGTATGAATGAGAAAATCTCATGTCAGCACATTCAAAACCGAGAAACTAAGTCCCTTCCAGTTGGGCCTCCACCACTTCAATCCTCCACCAAAGGCAAGATGATATAAGAGAGACAATGAGGTTCCCCATCAAATAGGGAAGATATTGTGGGCTAAACAATGTGTTCAAACTTAAAAGGACAAAGGGATGTAGACTCAATATGAAGTTAATAATCTATCCAGAGTAACTTTACTCTCAAAGTTGAACTCTTCTCCTCTTTTCCACACCTTGGATATGACCCATTTATAACATTCAAATGGAACTGAATGGCCGAGTCAGAATCTTTCCAATATATGGAAGGTCAAGGATCATGGATCACGTGATGTGACATGGAATCACAACACATTTTTTTTTTTGAGCACAAAACCCGATGTACTTGGGTTGTAATGGTGCAACCTATGTATACAAATATTTTATAGTTGTTATGGAATGTATATGTGGAAAACCACATTTTTTAGCTCTGGGAAGTGTAGAAAGGGAATTCAATTTTGCATAGGGAAATGGAAAAGAACCCTCAAAGAAAGTTTTCATATGGTGAGGAAAATCTTCTTATAACAATTGTTTGCAAAACGTTTTGTTGGAGAAGTCAAGAAATGATTCAAGGGACTTGTTGCATGAAGTATCCCTAACTTTCCACATTTTGAAACAATTTTCCTTAGGAAATGGGAGTATAAGAAAAACCCATTACAACTCCTAAGACATTATAATAGTTTGAAAAGAGATATTGCTAAAACAATGCAATAATTTTCCACTAGGTTCATGAAGGTGTATAATGCAATCCATGATCAAGTTAAACCTCCTCTTGGAGCTACCCAGTTGCACTATGTTGATGATTTCAATAATGACTTTTCATTGCTGTTAAGAGAAAGGAGAAATGCCACTATAATTGATATTATGAATGATGTTATAGAGGTAGAAGCTAATTTAATGGCATCTGGAAAAATAAATATTAAAGTTGAAATGAGAAAAAGAAGGTCAAAGATGAAAAGCATCCTTCATCCTCTAAATCTGCAGATATAAAGCTTGATATGGTGGTGAATATAATGGAAAAACTAGTGGAAAGGTTGACCTTGAATCTCAATCTTTTCAAATAATTATACAAGTCTTTTCAAATATTTTCAGGTCTTTGAACATGGTAAACAAGTAATTATATTCCTTCAAAATTCAGATGTATTTTCCAGTACATATATAGATGAAGAAAATCCTTTTGTTGAAGAAGAATATGTAGATTTGACTCCAAGTTCAAAAGATTATCAGAATGTCATAGATGGAAAATAGATCATTCAATTGAAGAATAATTTCATTCCAAAGGGTTTGGTTCCTATTCAAGATTTTTTTTATAATAATGATGTGCAAAAAAAACCAAAGGTGATAACAAATGAAGGTGAGGCAAAAGACTACAACATTGGAACTGAGAAGGAACCAAGACTCATCAAATTGTCAAAAAATTTAACTCCAAAAATAAAATAAAGGTATATTAAATTAATGAAGGAATTCTCATATGTGTTTGCATGGAGTTATGAAGATTTGAAGGTTTATGACACAAATATCATCCAACATACAATCCCAATCAAAGAAGATTAGAAGCCATTTAAATAGAAACTAAGGAGGATAAATCATTTCTTCTACGTTTGATTGAGAAATAAGTAAAAATATTGTTTGATGCAAATATTATTGCCTCATTGTTTTCTAAATGGTTGGAAAAACTAGTTCCTGTCAGGAAAAAGAATGGAGAAATAAGGTTGTGTATTTTTCAGGAATTTGAACATGGTGTCTTTGAAGGACAACTATCCTCTCCCAAAGATGGATTAAATTTTACAGAAAGTTGTGGGATCACAAAAAATTTCAATGTTCGATGGTTGCTTAGGGTATAACCAAATTGATGTAGACCCCCGACCCTCGGGCCAGAGTCCACTACAGGATCATTCTCCCTTCAGATCCGTATAACCAAAGTGGTTCTTTTGGGCCTTCACTGTAACCCAACAAACCCGATCCACGGGTATTTTACCTTCAAGCGGCCTCCAAATACAACTGCGACCTTTTTCTAAAAAGGAATTTTTGGGTTTCCCGAATGCTGAAATGTCGAAATTTCAGTCTTCCTAACTGTGTCCTTTGTGACCTCATCCCTGGTTCCTTGTCTTCAGGATTCCTGAAATGTTGAACCCCGGTCTGTCAAAATTCTGAAATCTTGAGACCATAGCCCCACTCCAACAATATGTCATGTTTCGCGACTTTGGGACTTTCAATGTCAAGTTGCCTGACTCCTTGTCCTCGAGACTTCCAAAATCCCGATCCTCGGTATATTGAAATCCTATCTTCATGACCCGACACTATTCCTCGTTATGCTTTTGGGAATTCGCGAATCCCGACACAATAATTCTTTGTCCTCTCCTACTTCCGGTATCTGAAATACTAAAGTACCAAAATCCTGAAACTATGGTCCTCCGTCTCCAGAGCAATATCAAAGACTCAAAGCCTCCCTTGATCCAACGGCTCAGATCCTTTTGGGATTCTTTGTGCCAAGAGTTCTGAACTCTTACCCCTACATCTTCTGGTAGCCAAAATGCTGAAATATCCTTTCTTTCAAGGATTTCCCCAAAACCTCAAGCCATATGCACCTTTCGAGACTTCGAGATTCATGAATTCATGAATCCTCCACGATCAATCCTTGGTCCTCAATCCCCTAGTATCCAAAACCCCAATGTGTTCGGATATTTTCCATGTGTCCTTTGAAGTGGACGGTCCTGATTCTTTCGTTGTTTTATGTACTAGGAGTTTGAAACTCTCGGTACAAAAATCTTTGCCTCCTCTACCTTTCGAACTCTGAATAGCTGAAATGCCAAAGTTCTTCTCCAAAGGCAAGTCATGTTTCGTGACTTCAGGGTTTTCACTATGAAGTGCCCCAGTCTCCTTGTCTACGGGATCATTGAAAATCCAAATCCCAAAATTCTGAAATCTATATATTTGCCTCTCGACTGCATTCTTCAAGACATTGTCTCTCCTAAGCTTTCAGGACTTGCGAAAACTTGAAAGGTTTCCTCGACTTATTGCACTCCTTGTAGCTATTGCTCTGTGCACAAAGGCACTCTTCCTCTTGAGCTTTCATTCTCTGAACCTTCCAAGGGGTTTTCCTAACTTCTGCACTCCTTCCAGAGTCTCTGCACACAAATGTGATATCTCTTTTGAGCTTGAGAACATGAAACAAGTTCTTCCTGCGCACACTCTTTGTGCTTGATGAGCCTTCATACGGATGTTTGTCTATCAACAATTTACTCAGGTGTTGGCCTGGTGAACTCCTTGCACAGGTCTTTGTCCTCTTTGAGCTTCAACTTCTCAGACCCCAATGATCTATGTCCCTTTCTCTCCTTGAAGGGATGGAAATGCCCTCTGGCAATTTCCTTCTCAAGCACACCTTGCTGAGCTTGTAGGGTGTTCAACAACCCTATGAAGGTCCTCTCCTGAATGCTACTCTTCTCCTGAACAAAGAATAGAGTTCTTGTTGTGCACTCGGTGCACTAGCTCAATGCCCTCCTGGCATAGCTTCTCCATAATCTAAAATGAATTAGTCTTCTCAATGAACCTACAATAGAGTTCTCCTCTTGTACCAATTGGCACCTACTCAATGCCCTCTTGGAAGAGCTTCTACAAAATCCCTGAGTGATTCTATCTTCTTCTCTAAACTCAAATAAGAGTTCTCCTTCCTTGATGCACCCTGTGCATGTGCTCAATTCCCTCCTAGTAGAGCTCTACAGAACCCCTCAGTGATTTTGTTCTATCTTGTGCCCTCCTCTACGTATTTCTTACCTCCAAGGTGTTCAATAACCTTTAGGTTTCCTCTCTGAGTCGATGACTTAAGATGGTATGCCCTCCTAGCACCTCTGTGTCCAAATTCCACAGAATTTAGAAGTGTGCTCCTGCATTGGATTATAAAGACTGCAGTACTCTATCATGCACTCCTTGCATCAAGCCTCAAAGAACCCCAACCCTAAAATCAAAGAACCCAATAGACAATTGTTTCTACCTGTAACCTGTAAATGCAAACTAACATACATTTCCAACATATCATCAAAACATATATCACATTGATTTACATACACATAATAACGTGCAAGAAAAACTTCTTTGTTTGTATTAAACAAGAAATGCCTTTTTACAATGCGTTCTGAGCATTCACTGCAACAGAGTTTCATCTCTCTCTTCTTTTCTAACTCCGATGCACTAACTCTATAGATACAATAGAAGATCTTTTTACAAAAGGGGACTTCTCGAGCTCTTCCCTCCATCCTACCTACTTTATTCAATTACATTGAATGGGCCATCTAATCCGAATCAGATCTATATCCCAGCCTTACAACCATTAAAGGAAACCTACATCTACATCCTGTGCATATGTATGGATTTTTGGCACTACCAGCCTTACAACATTTAATACCCTTAATTCAAATTCAAAATTTGAAAATGAGAGGGTTGCACCTCTCTCCTTCCTTGAATGCATGCTTGATGTGCTGGCTGGTTGGTGCTTAATGACATGGAGTGATGCTCTTGCATCATACTCCTTAGCTGCAAAAATCATGAGCTCCTCCTCATGAGCTTCCAAGCTCTGGTGAAATCCACCCGAATCCCAAACTCTCTCCCAGAACTATCCATCTGCTCCACTTCTTTGTTGCTACTCATGTCCTAATTGTATGGCAGGTTCCTTCCTGCTCATCTTATCCTAACTAGTAGCTTCCTATGTTGACATCAACATCATCCTCCCGATTTTCTCAATCTCCCTGTCCAACTACTGTAATGGTTGGCTCTCTCCTTGCAATCTCCTTGGCTACAATTCTATCTCCTTAATGGGTAGATCTACATGATCCCCATGTTGTTTTCCCCTGTGGCTTCAACTTGCCATCCTGCTACAAAGTTCAGCTCTGCAGTCTCCTCACTGAACTGTTGTTCAACTTCCTCTTCTGATAGCTTAACTTCTTCCAGTTCTTCTTGTGCTGGTTCATCTCCAGCTTCTTCCAGCTGCTCCTCAGACTGGAAGTTCCATTCACCTTCTGATGCATGCCTCGACACTTCAGTCATCATCTGTTCAGCTCCATGGCTGAAATTTCTAAGCAATTCCTTGAAATGCTCCTCTGCTGCAATCTACAAGATTGTCTACTCATGGTAGTCATCTACTGGCTCTGGATTGTTCAGCCAATCCTCCAGCATTTACAACTCCATCTCCCATGGAGTGAGCATCTTATCTACATGCTCTTCTTCTTCCCTTACTATTAGCTTCAGTTTTGTAGATGTCTTTGTTTCAGCTACCTGGCTGAAATTTTCAAGCAATTCTTTCGAATGCTCCTTTTCCTCTGCTTGGGCAGTCATGAGTGGCTGCTCCATTTCTTCTTCCATGACAGTCTTTGTTGGCTATCCATATGTTGTTGTTGCATATACAACACATGATTTATCCCCAACTGAGCTAAGTGGAAGGAATATTTCAATTCCTCCAATGATTAGAAAATTCCTCTCATCCTTCTCTGTCAGCTCCTCTTGTTGATATGAACTCACCTCTGAGTTCTTGAGACTTTCATATAGTCTCATCTACTTCTCTTTGCCGACCTGGAAATATGGGATTTCCTATCTACCCTACTAGCATTATGGGATTTCCTTTCTGCCCTCCTAGCAGTCTTTGAGATCCTCTTGTGACCTTTTCTTATTTCCCACCTAGCAAATTGAAAATTCCTCACTGCCCGCTTGGCAGTCTCTGAGATCTTCCAGTGATCTCTCTTCCTCATCACTGAGATTTCTCCCAGTCTCTGGTTCACACAAATGAACCACTTCTTCTTCAACCCTGAGGTCTTTCACATACCTCAGCCATCCTCTAATAAGCCTCCCCTATCTTCTGGTCAACATCTCCCTGACTGGCCATTTTATCTTCGTTTGCATGTGCCATTCATATACCCAATGTGATCTTGCATCCTGTCACATCTGCAGTGGAAGTTCTTCCATATTTTCCCTTAAATCAATGAACTCTTCATCTATTTCTGCTTTACTCATCTACTCCAGGTTCTTACTTCCAGCGCATCCATGGCCTTGTAGCCATCTTGTTATTCCTATCTTCCCTCCTAGAAAACCTACTGTTGTCACTCTGCAACTGAGAGTACTTCCAACTTCTCTTACAATCTTCCATACTATCTTGACTGTCGCACACCTGCAACAATCTCTACAGAGTTTCAACCCTCTATCTTCTTTTCCCTTTCCTGCAATCTACGAACAAAATCCTTCTCTGATACCACTTGATGCAAACCCTCGACCTTCGAGCCAGAGTCCGCTACAAAATCATTCTCCCTTCAGATCCACAGAACTGAATTAGTTCTTTAGGGCCTTTACTGTAACCCAATGAACCCGATCCAAAGGTCTTTTACCTTCAAGCGGCCTCCAAATACAACCACGATCTTTTTCCGAAAAGGAATTTTTGGGTTTCCCGAATGACGAAATCATGAAATTATTGTCTTCCTAACTATGTCCTCTATGACCTCAGCCCTAGTTCCTTGTATTCAGGATTCCCAAAATCCCGAACCCTTTTATGCTAAAATCCTGAAATCTTGAGACTGTAGCCCCACTCCAACAATACGTTGAGTTTCATGACTTCGGGAATTTCAATGTCAAGTTGCCCGACACCTTGTCCTCGGGACTTCTAAAATCCTGATCCTCGGTATGCCAAAATCCTATCTTCATGACCCGGCACTATTCCTCGCCATGCTTTCAGGAATTTGCATGTTGGAACTTCGTGAATCCCGACACAATAATTTTTTGTCCTCTCATACTTTCGGTATCCAAAATATCGAAGTACTGAAATCCTGAAACGCTTGTCCTCCTTCTCCTGAGCAAGATCAATGGCTCAAGGCCTCCCTTGATCCAATGGCTCAGATCCTTTTAGGATTCTATGGGTCAAGAGTTTTGAACTCTTACCCTTGCATCTTCCGGTAGCCAGAATGCTGAAATCTCCTTTCTTTCGAGGATTTGCTCGAAACCTCAAGCCATATGCACCTTTCGATACTTCGGGATTCATGACTTCATGAATCCTCCACGATCAATCCTTGGTCCTCAATCCCCCAGTATATGAAACCCCCATGTGTTTGGATCTCTTCCATGTGTCCTATGAAGTGGATGGTCCCAATGCTTTCATTGTTTTGTGTACCGCGAGTTCGAAACTCTCGGTACCAAAGTCTTTACCTCTTCTACCTTCCGAACTCCGAATAGTCGAAATGTCAAAGTTCTTCTCCAAAGGCAAGTCGTGTTTCATGACTTTGGGGTTTTCACTGTGAAGTGCCCCAGTTTCATTTTTTACAGGATCACCAAAAATCCAAATCTCAAAATGCTGAAATCTGTATCTTTGGCTCCCGTCTGCGTTCTTAAAGATGTTGTCTCTCCCAATCTTTCGGGACTTGTGAAACCTTGAAAGGTTTCCCTGATTTCCTTCACTCCTTGTAGTTGTTTCTCTGTGTGAAAAGGCACTCTTCCTCCTAATATTTCTTTCTCTGAACCTTCCAAGGGGTTTTCTTGACTTCTCAACTCCTTGCAATTGCACCCAAATGTGCTATCTCTTCTGAGCTTGAGAACTTGAAACAAGTTCTTCCTGCACATACTCCTTGTGCTTGATGAGCCTTTATACAGTTGTCTGTCTGTCAACACTTTACTCAGGTTTTGGTTTGGTGCACTCCTTGCACAGGTCTTTGTCCTCTTTGAGCTTCAACTGTTCATACCTTAATGATCTCTATCCCTTTCTCTCCTTGAAGGGATGGAAATGCCCTCTGGAAATTTCCTTCTCAAGCACACCTTGTTGAGCCTGTAGGGTGTTCAGGAAGCCTGTGAAGGTCCTCTCCTAAATGCTTCTCCTCTCTTGAACTCAGAATTGTTGAAAATTCAACAAAAAACATGTGTCTAATTTAGTTTTCCCTTAATTAAACTAGACAATAAATATTAATTTATTATCTCATTCATAACTGAGTGATTTGGAATTGTAACAGAATTGTAAGTGTAGTTAAGTGAGTTAAGCTTAGTTGTATTAGTGCGAGTTCATTGAATTAATTAT
>JASDQU010173623.1:0-20843 GCA_032191745.1 Picea mariana | reverse complement strand
ATATAAGAAAAATCATTCTGTGGTTTTCTCCTACTTTGGGTTTCCACGTAAAACATTGGTGTACTATGTATGTGTATGATTGTTCATTTTTTCATTGCTTATTTACTATGCAGTTATTAGATGATAATGCTACAATGATATAACACTTGGATTATATGGTTAAAAAGGAATTGCTCTATTACTGATTCACTCCCCTTCTCAGTAATCCAACATCATATCCCACCACCAAGTTGTTTTTATCACTCCCAAATAAATTCCCCGTTCCCATTGAGTCCATGATCATTTCATCCCTCTCATCCTAGGAAGTCTTCCTCCCAATGTTTGGCCTTATCATCATCCCTTTTTCCAGAAGAATGAAATTGATAAAATTATTCATGAATTGCTGGAAGCAGGTGTTATCTGTCCCAGTACTAGCCCCTATTCTTCCCCTGTGGTCATGATACTCAAGAAAGAAGGTATTGGGTGCATGTGTCCTGATTTCTGCACCCTCAATAAACTAACAATCAAAGACAAATTCCCCATTCCATTCAATGATTATCTATTGGATGATTTGAGTGGTGCTCAGTACTTCACCAAATCAGATCTATGTTCTGATTAACACCAGATCTGTATGAAAGAAGAAGATATTCCCAAGACAGAATTTCAAAATCACGAGGGTCATTGTGAATTCTTGGTAATTCCATTTGGATTTTGTAATGCTCCTTCCACTTTCAAAAGTCTTATGAATCATGTCTTCCATCCTTTTCTCCATCATTTTGTCTTAGTTTTCTTTGATGTTATTCTCATATATAGTAAGAATTTTCCATCCCATCTCTCCCATGTGAATCGAGTTCTTGATCTACTCTCTAAGCAACAATGTTTCCTCAAAAAATATAAATGTGCCTTTGGTGCCTCAGAAGTGAAATAGTTGGATCATGTTTTCGACAAGGATGGTGTTCTAGTGGATCCTAAGAAAATTGAATCTATGCAGGAATGGCCTCACCCTGAAAATCTTAAGATATTGCATGATTTTATAGGTTTAACGAGCTATTATAGAAAGTTTGTTCGTAATTATGGAAAAATTGTAGCTCCTCTCACTTATTTCCTTAAAAAGAATGCTTTCACTTGGACTTCAGTTGCAGATCATGCCTTCCAAGCCTTGAAATATTCTATGTGCTCAACCCCTATCCTAAAACTTCCATACTTCACAAAGACATTCATATTGGAATTTGATGCTTCCGAGAAAGGAATTGGGGCCATCCTCATGCATCATGGCAGGCCCTTGCCCTTCACTAGAAAACAACTTTCAGACAGAAATTTGGGCCAATCCATGTATTTAAAGGAAATGTTAGATATTATGCATGTTGTGGATATCTGGCGTCCTTATTTATTAGATCAACGTTTCCAAATCAAAATTGATCATCAAAGTCTCAAATATTTCCTAGAACAACGAATTTCATCACCGACGCAACAAAAATGGGTGACCAAGCTATTTGGATATGATTATGAGATAATTTACAAGAAGGGAAAGGAAAATGTAGTGGTCGATGCTCTTTGCCATAAATATGAAGAAGACGGGTCCCTTTTATCCCTATCCTTCATTATACCAGATTGGCTCCAAGTTGTTCTTCAGAAATGGCTGCAAGAACCCAAAATTTCTAGCATGCTCCACCAATTTCAACACAATTCTTTAGTTTCTCCAGGGTACTCTTGGCACAATGAATAGATTCATTAAAAAGTCCATTTGTATTTATGCAAGCAATCACAACCTGAATCAACAACGTTTTCTGAACTTCATGCCTTACCCACAGTCGAGCATTTAGGGTTTACCAAATCCTATGAACGGGTTAAACGTTCTTTTTTCTGGGATGGTATGAAACAGGACGTTTGTACCTTTGTGGATGAATGTGAGGTCTGTCAATGCAACAAGGGAGAAAATGTCAAAGATATGGGCACACTCTAACCACTTCCTATTCCCCCTGCTATTTGGCGAGATATTTTTATGGATTTCATTGTGGGATTACCTAAATCGAGAAATAAGTCAGTCATCATGGTGGTCGTAGATCGTCTCTCTAAATATGCTCATTTTTTTTTTCTTCAATACCCATTCACAACCTCCAAAATGGCTCAAATATTCATGGATGATATCTTCAAGCTGCACAGCATGCCTAATTCTATTGTCTCTGAGAGAGATCCCACTTTCACCAACAATATTTGGCAAGACTTGTTCAAGCTACAGGGCACCTGATTGCATCTCAACACTGCATATCACCCCCAGATGGATGGCCATACTGAAGTGGCCAACAAATGTTTGGAAACATATTTGAGGTGTTTTTCATCTAAGAGGCAACATCAATTGGCTCAATGGTTACCCCTCAGTGAATTGTGGTACAACACATCTTACCATACAACTACTCGCATGACTCCTTTTGAAGCAGTCTATGGACAAAACCCCCATTGGTTCTTTAATATATGCCATGCGTCTCGAAGGTTCATGAGGTTGAAAAAAAACTTATAGTTTGAGAGGTTATTCTTCATGCCCTCAAATAAAAAAAATTCATGGCTCAGAATCGCATGAAGCAACAAGCAGATCAAGGTTGTTCCAAAGAAAAATTTGTTCAACAGGACCAAGTGTTTCTTCGACTACAAACTTATAAGAATAATTCACACAAATATGAACATTGTTAGAAAATTGTGCCCAAATTTAATGGTCCTTATATAGTTCTCAAGCATGTGGGATCAATGGCCTATCAGCTAGATCTACCCAGTCAGTCGAAGCTCCATACTATTTTTCATGTTTCCGTCTTAAAGAAGGTGATTGGAACTAACTGCCAAACTCAAAATAGTCTCCCTAAGTCAGATGAAGAAGGTTCCATCTAGTTGTAGCCACAAGCCGTCTTGGCCCAATGAGAGCATCATCTCCGTCAATGCACCATCAAGGAAGTGCTAGTCCAATGAAAAGATACAACTCCAGAAGATACCACCTAGGAGCCAACCACCATTCTACAACAATTTCCTCATCTTAATACTTGACAACAAGGTTGTTCTTCAATGGGGATGGCATGTTAAGGATCTAACCTCCCTAACCCCTCACGTAGGTAGAATAATATAATTTCATGTAATAAATGAAAATATTAATAAGGCCTATCAATAAGGAAGAATATGTCAAATGTAATAAGGCCTAATAGAATCTTTCGCTTCTAGAAGGATCTTACTCTAGATTATTCTTTTGGATAGATAGATTTAGTATAAATAGGAGTAGAGGGTATGATAAATCTTGTCTTGGAGATTATTGTAATAGAGCTTTTCTCTGCTGGAGGTTTCCCCCTCGAAGAGGAAAGTGAACATTGCTATCATTAATCAAGGTGCTCTTTCTGGTGTTTTTTGGGTATTATTATGGTACTGTTATGTTTATATCATTGTTTCTCTTCCATTTCTATGCTAAAATATTTTTGTTTTGCATACTATTTTATATCTGAAATACTACAAAAAACCTCAAGCATGACCAATCGGTCGGTTAAAAAATGGTTGCTAATCATTACAATTGATCTTTTGTGACTACATATGTAATCTTGATTTCTTACAAGTCCTTGTGCAGTACCAAAGTTAGCACATGGGATGAAAAATGGTTGGTGCAAGTGAAGTAGTGAATAGTTGGCATAGCATGAATATTAGCACTATAATGATACAAAACTTGTGATGCCTGCGTGTGGTATTTCCAAAATTATGGTTCCATTAGGCCCTCAACACTATTATTTGGCTCATCCTTGAGCCAATGAACCTCATTATGCTGTGACAGAGATTCTAGATGGTACCTTTTTCATGAGTCGAGTTTTGAAGTCCTGGAAATATGAGTTGAATTGATCAAACAACTCCCATAGTTCCTTCATAGCTTGGGAAAAAAAATGACCTATGTCGATGTGGTGGAGAGAGGGATAGGGTTGATCTACACACCCAACTTGATTACCAAGGATTCCTTTTCCTATTCTTCTGCGAGTTCATAGTAGAGTTCCTCGACCTAATATTGCACTTCCAAGATGATGAAGGACAACGTCTATTGTTTAGTATGGGAATATGTGATTTGTTAATGGAGGCCAAATATTTACATCATGACCTCCTTGTATGTAGCATTTCATATATAAAATAGTATGGAGAATAGAAACATTTTAGCATATAAATGGCAGAGAAACAATGATATAACCAGAAAAATACCAGAATAATACCAAAACAACACCAAAAGAGCAGAGCTCTGTTAAAATAATATACAAGACTATATTTCTCATACCATATACTCCTATTTATACTAAATGTATATATCGAAAAGAACAATCTAGAGGAATATCCTTCTAGAAGTGAAAGTTTCTATTAAGTCTTCTTACATTTGACATATTCTTCCTTATTGCTAGGCCTTATTAATATTGGACTTTATTACATGGAATTATATTATTCTACCTATGTGAGGGGTTAGGGAGGTCAGGTCCCTAACATGCTCTCCCCCTTGAAGAACACCCTTGTCCTCAAGGATTCAGACGAGGGAATTGTTGTAGAATGGTGGCTGGCTCCCAAGTGGAATCTTCTGGAGGTGTATCCTTCCATTGGACTAAAACTTCCTGGATGGTGTGCCAACGAAGACAAAACTCTCACTAGGCCAAGACTACTTGTGGATGAAACCATAAGGAACCTTATTCATCCAAATTAGGGATACTAGTTTGAGTTTGGAACTTAGTTCCAATCACCTTCTTTGAGCAGGAAACATGAAAAACAAGATGAATCTTTCAATGACTAGATAGAGATAATTGATAGGACATCGATCCCACATGCTTGAGCATTGTATAAGGACCATAAAATTTTGGCATAAGTTTCTGACAATGTTTATATTTGAGTGAAGTCTTCTTATAAGGTTGTAGTTGAAGAAATGCCTAGTCCCTTTCAAAGAAATGGCGTTCGGAACAACCTTGATCTACTTGTTGATTCATGGGATTCTAAGACATGACCAAACTGTATTTGATGGAAAAAAGAATATCCTTGTGAACTGTAATATTTTTTTTAACCTCTTGAACCTTCAAGACCCCTGGCATATATGAGAGAATTGATGAGGGATTTTGGCCATAGACTACTTCAAAAAGATTCATGCAAGTAGTTGTATGCTAAGATGCGTTGTACCATCATTTAGCTAGGGATAAGAATTGAGCCCACTGATTTTTCCTCTCATATGAAAAACACTTGAAATATAAATCCAAACACCTATTGACAAATTTAGTCTGGCCATCTGTCTGGGGGTGATAGGAAGTGATGAGATGAAATTGGGTGCCCTATAGCTTGAACAATTTTTTCCAAAAATTGTTGGTGAAAGTGGGTTCTTTGTCAGAGATAATAGAATTATGCATGCCATGAAGCTTGAATATATTATCCATGAATAATTGAGCCACTGTGTAATATATGAATGGATGTTGAAGAGAAAACAAAATGAGCATATTTGGAGAGACGATCTATGACCAGCATGATGACTGACTTATTGCCTGATTTAGCTAATCCTACAATGAAATCCATAAAAATATCTCTCCAAATAGAAGGGGGAATCATAAATGATTGGATTGTTCCTCGAGATTTGAAAGTTTCTCCCTTTTTGCATTGACATGCCTCACATTTATCCACAAAGGTGCGGATGTCGTGTTTCATACCATCCCAGAAAAAAGAATGTTTTACCCATTCATAGGTTTTGGTAAACCTTGAATGCTCGACAATGGGTGAGGCATGAAGTTCAGAAAGAACTATGGATTTAAGTTGGGATTGCTTGCATAAATAAAAATGACCTTTGTAGTGAATATATTCATTGTGCCAAGAGTACCCTAGAGAAATCGAAGAATTATGTTGCAATTGATGGAGCAGGCTAGAAATTTTGGTGTCTTGCAACCATTCCTGAAGAACATCTTGGAGCCAATATCGTACAATGGAGAGGGAGAAAAGGTACATGTCTTCTTCATAATTTTGGGAAAGAGCATCGACCACTACATTTTCCTTTCCGTTCTTGTAAATGATGTCGTAATCATAGCCAAATAACTTGGTCACCCATTTTTGTTGTGTCGGTGAAAAAATTCGTTGTTCCGGGAAATACTTGAGACTCTGATGATCAATTTTGATTTGGAATCACTAACCCAATAAATAAGGATTCTAGAGATTCAAAACATGCAGAATAGATAACATTTCCTTTTCATGAATGGATTGGCCAAAATATCGCTATGAAAGTTGTTTTCTAGTGAAGGCCAAAGGCCTGCCATCTTGCATGAGGACAGTTCCAATTCCTTTCTCGGAAGCATCATATTCAAAAACAAATTTATTTGTGAAGTATGGGAGGTCTAGGATAGGGTTCTAGCACATAGCATATTTTAAGGCTTGGAAGGCATGATCCACAACTGAAGTCCAAGTGAAAGCATTCGTTTTAAGGAGAGAAGTGAGAGGAGATGAAATCTTTCCATAATTTCAAACAAACTTCATATAATAGCTCGTTAAACCTGTTAGAACCCTATATAATAGGGAATCAGTTTTCTGAATAAAGTTTATCTTTTTCAGGCATATGTGTTCGCTCATGACGCATGGCGAAGGCGGCGGAAAGCGCCCAACACTAACCAAGCATACAATGAGTACCTGCGCGCAAAGTTCAAAGCAAGTTCTGGTGCATTTTTGGAAATGTTTTGTGAAGTGGTTTGAATGACAAAAATTTTACTCTTGTGGGCCAAATGTAAGGTTGGGTTTCTATAATTTATTTTGGTGAAATGATCAAAAATTTTCCCCTCGGCCCTTGTGCAAAGTTTAGTTAAGTTTATCAAAACATAAATATTTTTGGCAAAAAAATTGTTGGCCTAGGGCCATCCACTCAAGCGCACTCAACACCAAGAGTCAGCACCTGTTCACGCACCTATAGCAAACACACAAACCAAAGTCAGCGCTAACACCAAACCCGAAAGCTCGAGCCTTGAGTCACTTCATCGAAACACTATGCATCTATTGGCAAATATCAATACCTTATTGTATTCTCTTCTCGTTAATGTGAGATATTGCCCACAGAGAATAAAAAATATATATATAAAATGCAACGTTTGAAGCCTATGCCAGGTGTTGAAATGGTTTAGAAGTGTCCAACGCAAAGAGAACGCGTGCATGGAGGGTTATGCCACAGTCGGCCACTACAGCATCCGAGAGCCAGGTTTAAAATGCCATGGAAGAAATCAAGCGTGGTTCCACTACAGTGGGGTTTAAAATCAGAGGGGGGAATCATACTGGTAGTTTTCTCCTATGGCGAGCCTATGAGCACTGAGTCCACAACGCAAACGTTGTGTGATCTTACACTTCAATTCAAAGAAGGATCATATGAAAGGATTCAACATTGTCCAAGATCATGCATTTGACTGAAGAAGCACAATTGAACAAACCAAAATTACAGAGATGGCTTGATGAATTTGGAGAACGTTACAACCAGGCTATTGGGGTGGTATCAGCTGTAGTAGCTCTCGTTGGACCATTTGTATTTGAGTGGCCATTTATAGGCACTCCAGGAGCCCAAGGATCTATTTACATGGTATTGGGCCTCATGGTAGCGGTTTCCTCATATGTATTAGCAGTGGCTCCTCTAGCTTATGCAACTGCAATTAGTACCTGTGCAAGTAAGGGTATCCTGTTAAAAGGTGGACATGCATCAGATGCACTTGCATCTCCTGGAGAGCCTGAATGTACATTCTACATAAAAATCGGTGAATTCAAATTTGGACCCTCGGGCAAGTTTCATCATCCACTGAATAGACCTGATCCATCTGTGAAGCTGACTCTTGCAGGCCTTCCAAGGAGAGAGGGTGAATCTACCTGTCCATTCTATATGAAAACTAGAACTTGCAAGTATGATGCAACTTGCAAGTTTGATCACCCCCCTCCAGGTGAAGTTGTAGCCAAAGCTGTCGCAATGGCTGTAACCACTGAAGATAATTTAGAAGATGAAGATAAGATGGGTTCAGGGAATATTGTTGGAGCCAAAGCTACAGATGAAAATCTCAAAGTTTGATGAATATTGCAGAAATTGAATGAAGGGTTTTTCTGTTTGAAGCAGACAGCAAGAAAGTAGATCTATTCGGGGCATGTAAGATTTTTCCATCAAATTGCTATTTGGGGATTGCAAGGAGATATTTCAAATTCAGGCTTGTAAAGTTTGCTATAAAGCTGCTATTTGGGGGGCTATATGAACATGGCAAAGTTTTTGTTTGTTTCAATTAGAGCATGTGGAGAAGGCATTAACCTTACAGGTGCTAGTAGAGTTGTCATCCTTGATATTCCATGGAATCCTTCTATTACTCGCCAAGCAATAAGTAGATTTTTCAGAATAGGATAGAAGAAGAAAGTGTTTTCCTATTGCCTAGGGGCTGCAAATGCATTAGAAGAAGAAATTCACAGAGCTTCATTAGATAAGGAAGTTTTGTCAAAGACGATTTTTGATGAAAGTGACTAGTATGGGAACTCAAGGTCACTCATGTGTGAGATTATTAGTAGATGCCAGATCCTATATAGTTTAACAACATATTCAAGGGAGATGTTTCTTTTGATTATAGCACTGAATTGCGTAGCACTGCTAGGATGGCATTATTCAGTACATCAACCTATTCTGAAATGAAGACAGTTCTTTTAGATCAAGAGGAGAACGAACTATCCCCATTGCACAAGTTTTCGTGCTAGATCATCTGAAGTAGATGCTTTTAAACCAAGGAAAAAGGAAGACAAGTTTGAGTTATTCAAGAGCCCTAATTTAGATCCACAGGTGAGAGAAGAGATTATAGAGCTTGATGAAGCCAAGGAAGCCAGTGTTGCATACATGTTAGGACATTCACATGTGAAAGCCAAAAATTCATCCTCCATATTGAAGAAATTTGCCATTGGTATTGCTTACACTTTCCTCCGTAAGAACAGCAGAGGTCCTGGTGTTGCTTTTAGCAGTTCTCACATTTCTCTCATCGAGAGCCATGATGTTGTAGACTTGAAAATTTTTACTTGAAGACATCGTCATTATAAAATTGTGGCCTCAAAGCATGCACTGCACTTCAATAGGCCTGAAAATGAACATAGTTGAAGTCCATAAGTGTGACTGGATAAAGCTTGGGTTTTTACAGTTGATAGAAGAAAAGCCAAACATTCATCCTTTCCCGCAGGTCTGTTTGTTTCAGTGGCAATTTGACAATGTAAATTTTGTATCCACAGAATCATCCCCCTTGAAGCTACAGAAGACACCTGGCAATGAAAAAATTGGCAATCCAGAACCACAAGGCAGTAGTTAGACAGAGGTGGCAGAGACGTCCTATACTTCAGGAAATGGTTGGAGCACCGTTTCTCCAACTGCCTATACAGCATCAACAACCTTCAACAATTCGGGACAACCAAGCCAGATGCTAGTTTTAGTTTATAGTTAATTTGTTGTCTTGTTTGTTAGGGGAGACCATCTGCTATGGGTGTCAACTATTGTAACTGCTTTTTCTATTTTTAGAAAGCAGAAGTTAGAGCCCAAATCTTTGAAGGCTGGGGGATTTTTTATTATATATACACTTGTAAAAGATAGAATGAGGGTTCGACTGGGCATAGTAGGAGAGGTTCGACCTGTTTGAGTGAGGTTTTCAGCAGTAAATGTATTTATGATTGGCTGAACCTGTGTGAGAGGTTTAGACCTGAGTTTGTAATTTGATTTGCTGGAGCTGAGTGTTGTGTTTTAGCCAGAGAATTTCTCTGTTATTTTTAATGATCTATCAGTGATGGGCCTGTTTCTTTTACAGGATTCTTGTGTGGTGATATTGGTGGAGTTTCTTCTTTGTTAATGTATTTCCTGTCTTCTTCACAATTTGTTTTCAGTTCTTATTATTAGAAGGAGAGTAGTAGAAGCAGAATTTATCAGCAGATACTCTGTTTCTCAGCTTCTGATAATCTTTATGTTGATATTCTAAAAGGATATTTTAGGAATTCTTAGCTTCTCCTTTGCCTGTCTTTTTCCTCACCTATTCCTTCCTCAAACCGACGCCATAAACACTTAATTCGATCCAATATTGCTGCTACCTTTCCCTGTGAAAGAGCTTTGTCCATATCTGATATTGAATCACATTCTTTAAAGCGCAGAACCCATTTTCCCAATGGCCTCCTTGCTGTCCCAAAGTAACCATCTCAAAATCAAAAACTCTATATTTTCATTGCTTTTATAACTAGCCTAAAACCAATCCCTAAAAAACAAAGTTAAATCTAAAATAGAGATCGCTCTCTGAGTCTTGGAGGGCTAGATCCAAGACTCGAAGCGGTTCGAGGTTACCTCTGTGTTTGCCTCAGCAACCTTAGGCAAATTACAGAGTGCTAACAAAACCCATAAAACCATGTAGGATCTTAAGATTTTTAGGGCGAGGCCAATATTGCATAGATTCAATTTTCTTAGGATCCACTCAGACACCATACTTGCTGACAATATGACCCAGGTATTCCACTTCTGAGGCACCAAAGGCACATTTAGAATTTTTGAGGAAAATTTGGTGCTTAGAGATTAGACGGAGAACTTGATTCACATGGGAGAGATGGGATGGCCAAGTTTTATTATAGATGATAATATAATCAAAGAAAACTAAGACAAAATGATGTAGAAAATGATGAAAGACATGATTCATAAGACTTTGGAAATTGAAAGAAGCATTACACAATCCAAAGGGCATTACCAAGAACTCATAATGACCCTCATGAGTGTGAAATGAAGTCTTGGGAATGTCTTCTTCTTTCATACAGATCTGGTGGTAGCCAGAATGTAGATCCAATTTGGTGAAGCATTGAGCACCTCTCAATTCATCCAAGAGGTCATGAAGGATAGGAATGAAGAATTTTTATTTCATTGTTAGTTTGTCGAGGGCGTGGAAATTAATACGCATGCACCAAGTAACTTCTTTCTTGAGTACCGTGACCACAGGGGAAAAATAGGGGCTAGTACTAGGACGGATAACAACGAATTCTAGTAATTCATGCACAATTTTCTCAATTTCATTATTTTGGGAAAATGGATGATGATAAGGCCGAACATTAGGAGGAAGACTTCCCAGGATGAGAGGGATGGAGTGATCATGGATTCCACGGGAAGGGGGAAGTTATTTGGGGGTGGTAAAAAACGCTTGGTGCTGGGAGAAGATAGATTGGAGGTCAGGATGCACATAATGTGTTTCAAAAACATGAATGGAGTGGAGTTGGGCTATAATTACCGAATGACCTTTTTTCAAGAGATTTTCCATGTGATGTGAACTCATGATCTCATGGGATCCTGTTGTGATGCCTTCGCACTTATAATGTTGTATGCCATGCTGGAATTTCATGGTTAAGTCCTTAAAATTCATGAGAGTGGGGCCTAGAGTGTGTAACGATTCAACACCAAGAAAAATGTCAAAAACACCCCATGTCTATAGAAAACATATGGGATTTTAGGTGATACTGACCATTTTGGAGTCACACATTTTCACATCGTCCCCCACATTTCATGGAACCACCATTAGCGATCATGATTTGAAAATTATTGACAACACAAATGTCAAAATTGAATTCTTGGGAAATGCAGTGACGAATAAAGTTATGGGTGCTACCACTCTCCACAAGGATGATGGTTTTCCTATTATTGATGTAACCAATTAATTTGAGATTCTGGGGAGAAGAGAAGCTAGTGAGGGCATTAAGTGAAATCACTAGGTCAACGTCTAGTTGATCAGAGGGTGGGGTGAGGTCAGATGGCGGTGTTAGTTCCTCCATAGGTGGAATAACAACATATTCTTCAGAAAGATCCTCAATCATGGCTATAAAAATATTTTTCTACTTACATTTGTGCCCTGGAAAATATTTTTCATCACAATTATAACAAAGACCCTTGATTCGACGTTCATCCATTTCATCCCTGGTTAATTTCTAGATCTTGAGAGGCATTGCAGGATGGACATAATTGGTGGGTTTATGGCGAGGAGGAAAGGAGGTTTTGCAGGTCTGGGAGGATAAAATATATTGCGCTTCCTTGGCTCGTTAAGTATATTCCAACCAATTCTAGGGGCGTGCCATGAGAACATGGGCATGAATTTAATCTTTGAGGCCACTGATAAAGCATTCCCTAAAGAAAGCATCATACATGCCCTTCGGTATGAAATCCAAGTGATAAAATGCGGAAATAAATTCTTCCATTGTCCCATACTTCTTTAACTTGGTGAAATGGCCTAAATGGTGGGTGTCAGATTCAAAGTTATCATAAAGTTCGGCCACAAATTGTGTCCAAGAAACATACCCTTGGCGTGCCTTTTTTCGCAATTGCCACCATTTCCATCATTCTGGATCCAGATGTAGGACACCATAATGAAGCTTGGATAAATCATTAGTAATTCCATGCAAAAAGAAATAATGTTCCATTTAGGTTACCCATCCTGTAGGATCTGATCCATCAGATTTGTTCACCTCAATTATGGGAGGAAAAAAGTCTCGAGAAAAGTGGGTAGTATGAGGACCTTGGTAATGGGAAGAGTCATGGTCATCCTGATAACATGGTTGTTGAGAAGAGGAAGGGTTATGGGAATGGCCCAGGAAGTGTTCTTTAAGGTATTTGAGTTATTTGATGTGGGAACATTGTTCCTTGAGGATCTCAATAGCTCAAGTGATTGAGCTAATGTTGGAATTGATTGTCTTGATGTCTTCCTTCTTTTGGTGGGTGTCAGTAATCAAGGCATTGAGTTCTTGGGATCATGTGGTAGCCATTTGGAAAAATGAGTAGGAAAATGGTATAGGGGAAACAAAAGGGGTATGGAGGGGTGGGTGGGGCCACAAATAATAAGGGTTTCAAATAATAGGTACCACTATGATTAGGGAAAAAATGGGCATCCGATGGGATATGGGCCAAATAAGGGTGGTGGAGAAGGGTTGGGTCCACAAAAAAAAATATGTTAAAAATGATAGGTATCACTCAAATCCGGGTGAAGAGAAGAAACTAATGGGATAGGTCCCAAATCATTGTGTCAGTAAGACAACTATACTCATGTTTTCTTTTTCAACTCCTACGGAGTTATACTCTATCCTAAATAGTATTGCAGTGAAGAAAGGCCCAAATGCTTAATAGGAAGAAATGTGTAGTGATTTCACAACCAGAATGCATAAGGCATAGTTGCACGGTGATAGATCTTGTCTGTTTTATTTTTTGTTTCCATCCCCAAGGGTAGGATATTCAGGGTTTTTACAGGCATTTTTTTTCCCTGTGCTATATCTCTCTGATATATGTACAGGGTCCAACAGTAGTACTCATCCCATTATCTCATGGAATCAACTAAGGAGGCTAGATTTTTCCCTTAGCCGTACTACCCGACTACCAAGGTACTAGAGAGTATCTTCCAGGGTGTTGTTCTTGATGAGACTATAACAGTCATCCAGCCAATCTATTTATCTATAGAGGGCTTCAGGAGATCTAGGCCATTCCCTATATAGGTGTTGTATGATGTGCTACAACTCGAAGGTGTACCAACATGGGTTACAAGGGTGGCCAACAGATGTGTGCTTAAGTACCTCTTTTATTTCATGCGTGTATTACTCCCCGACCATGGGTTTATGCCGGAATATGTCCTACCCTAAAAAAATGAACCCACAATTTTCTATCAAGGAAGGTGGACTAATACCACTTGTAGTATTCCATATATACGACAATATGTATAACATAAATATTTTAGCATAGAAATGGCAAAGAAATAATGATATAACTAGAACAATACCAGAAAAATACCAAAATAACACCAAAAAAAGCACCTTGATTAATGATAGCAATGTTCACTTGCCTCTTTGAGGGCGCAACCTTGAGCAGAGCAAAGATATATTACAATAATCTCTACTCCTATTTATACTAAATATATATATGTCCAAAAGAACAATCTAGAGGAAGATCCTTCTAGAAGCAGAATCTTCTATTAGGTCTTCTTACATTTGACTTATTCTTCCTTATTGGTAGGCCTTATTAATATTGGTCTTTATTACATGGAGTTATATTATTCTACCTATGTGAGGGGTTAGGGAGTTTAAGGCCCTAACATTGTATGCTACAGGTTGGAGGGAGAAAATCGATTATTTATTTCCATTTATATGCACCTCCCATGCACGTATGTGATCCTCAATGGTACTTACTTAGAGGGAAATTTGTAGGTTAGTTAAAAATTTGAAGATGAATTTAATCACCCCCAAGAACCCTTCCAAGAATTTTTTTCCTTTCTTAAACAACATTTTGGCAGAATAAATATTGTTCTTCAAGTCCACTCGATCCAATGGTGGGGTTCTCTTTAGTTTCTCTTAGAGCTTTTCATTCTAGGCTTGTAGTCACTAGATGAACCCCTACACACTAAGAAGCTTGCTTAGTGTAGGAAGGTTAGAATATTTTCCCAATGAACAAGGAATTATTTTTTATACTTCATCCATGGAATTTATTAATGAGGTGTTCACAACCACCTGCATTGCATGGCGTTGTAGGAATTTATTGTTTATATTTGTCTCTTGCGCATGTCTCTATTTCAACTCCAAATATGAGCGACTCAACGCGCTCTTGTTGTCACCAAACTCATTCATTATTTAAGACATAAACACTTATAGGTATGATGAAGGTACCTATGCCAAATCCAACTTAGCATATGGCAAGGACTGAGGCACCTAACTAGTTTATGCATCAAAATTTGTGAGGGATAATGGATTTATCCATAGAAACCACTTCTATGTACTTCCACTTCTTGATGTGACATCGATGGTGGTACCATTGACCACCTATTACTAGGGATTAGATTCGACTGATGGTCTAGCAATATTCATTGCATGACAGATCTCACCCAACTTTTACAATAACTCTCGATGTTGCAGTTGTTGCACTTCCAAGTTGGATTGTAGCACATTGATGATGCTTTCAACCGGTGCGGAGGAAGGTCCTGTATCCTAAAATTTAGTGATGGTGTCTATGTATTGGCCCTTGATATGACTAGTAAATATAGAACTCCTAGCATACTATAGGGGTTTCTAAGAGGGGGCTTCTATTTTGTTGGGCATGGATCTATTAGGCAATGATGGATTGGATTCTGAGATAGAATCGGAAGTTGGTCCTTGTAATATATATATATATATCAACAATAAATAATAATGAATAAACTAATATGTAATGAAGGGACACGTTCGTGATGAAGGGTCACATCTCTTACCAAAGAGAACCCCTGCGTGGGTATATATACAACCCTCATTCTCATTGTAATAATCTCATATTTCATATTCATATATTCATATTCAATTATTATGTTGTATGGATGGATTTATTTATAATGTTCCAAATATTTTGGATTTTCTAGTTTGAACTGGACTGGTTCACTACATTTGGTATCAAAGCAAGCTTGATCCTGGTCTTTGGCCATATTTTTCATACCTTGTTTGGTTTTTCTTTTGACCAATTTCATTTTTTTAGAGCTTCTTTAATTCTTGTCATTGACCACACTATTCCTTGACCATTTAAAAATCAAATTCTATTGAATAAAAAAATTATATGAGTCTATTGCAAATTTTGAAGAAAATTGAATTTAAACAGAAGTGGAAACATAATTTTTTTTCCCAAAATTTAGGAATTTTTTTTATCAAGGAACATAAAATTATTGCAAGCAAGAGTATAATAAATATATTAGTGGTTATATTTGTTGGAAATATAGAACAAACTTGAGTAATTCATTTTTTTTCTAACAAAGGTTAGTGAAAAGAACAAGGTTTGGGCCCTCCTTTCTGGTACCCATTGAACATTTTATCTTCCAAAATCACCCTTTTATACATAGAAAAATCCACTTATGGTCAAACTTTATGAAGGAAATAGACATATATAGAGAAACATGTCAATCAAAAACATTAAACATGTGTATCCCTGAATAAACACCAGTGGATATGGAACTGCCAACAACCAAATTGTATAATTTTATTGATTACCATTGGAAACTGGTTCCTGATATCACTATAAAAACTACCCAAAGGAAGCCACTACAAGTCTAGTGACATCTAGAAAACAGGTGCATAGGAAAAAAGGAATAATTGTGGTGTATTCTATCCAAACATCACCAATTCCGAACTGTGAATAATATCGGGCTCAATCTACAATTTTGAAGGTTCGCCACCATATCTCTTCAATCAAAGAATAATAACACTGGGAAAAGGGTTCAATCATGACTCCACCATACATTTTTCAAGCAACCACTAGGATAGACATTATTTCAACATCAATGCAACATAACAACGTATTTAGCATTGTAAATACCCATTGAGTAAAGGTTTCGACTATCAAGCGATTCGTGCATACCATTCGTGTACGAATCAATTCACCACCTTTCATATAACCTGTTGGCACCCAAAGTTTTGGGTCCAATTTTGCACGTGCACACAAACGAAGTTGTGCATGCTCATTTTATATTTTTTCATGCATATAAGGAAACAAACAAATAAATTTCAGAATGTGTGCATCGGATTGAGTTTTTTCAGCAGCACGCCAAGTATAAATACTACCAAGTG
This sequence comes from Picea mariana, assembly GCA_032191745.1. Lineage (NCBI taxonomy): Eukaryota > Viridiplantae > Streptophyta > Pinopsida > Pinales > Pinaceae > Picea > Picea mariana. The sequence goes on along the minus strand of JASDQU010173623.1, from coordinate 4,292 downwards.
TGTGTCCATCCGAGTTTTTCTAATTGTTGTTACACATTATTTTTATCATCCCTATGACCGTTAATGATGTCAACCTATATGTTGCCTTCAGAGGGGTCAGTGGCTTGAGTTCCTGAAGAGAGAAGGGAGAAGAACTTTGCCTGAGAAAAGAAGTTGCATTTTCATTTGTAAAAACCCTATAAAAAAGGAATTTTGTAGCCTTCATTATAGCTAGAGTGCGAGAATGCCTAATTATCACAGGTTGTATCATAGCTAGGTTGCGAGGAGTTTGCAATATTCTCTATAGGCAGGGTGTGAGAATGCTTACATGTGGGAAAAATGAGCATTTTCTCGAATCTTCTAGAAGGAGAAACTTCCATGGTGAGGTGGCATCTGAATGGTTTGGATCTTACTCGCTTTCATGATTTAGTGGGATCATCCTAAACTCCTCACCTTATCCTCTTCAGCTTATAAAGGGAGAGGAGCTCTCATGGAGAAGGGCTAAGTTGGATTTGGCTTGGAATTATTATCTTGGTTGGAGTGTCTTTGAGTTTTGCCTTTGTCAAGATAGATTGTGAATATTATCAGATCTATGCTCTTAGAATTGTTGGAATGGAAGTGTGTGGGGAATGAAGGATAGTTGGAAGGGACCTTACGACATCAAGGCCATGGTTGTAATATCTCTTTCACATTTAATATGATACAGTAATATGATTCTTTCCTATAAAGCTTCTTGTGTTTTATTGTATGATTCCTTGATCACATACATAGGTTTATATTGAGTTCATGCTATTACTATCACCCTGGTTGGTTGCATTATTTTGTAGGTTCATCATGGTATGAGCGTTGGAACGGAGATAGGATGGTGATGAAGAGAGGAAGTGGCGTTTAAACGGTATGTCACCTATCCCTCTTTAGTTAGTAAATTCAATATCTAAAACTTAAGGAAAGAATCATGTTTTGGTGTGTTTTGTTCTAGATCTAGGTGGATCTAGGGAGATCAGTTAGTGTCCACACCTACTGATTTATCCGATAACAAAATTGGCAACTCCACTGGGGAATAGATTGTTTCCTAGTTAGTCTAGTTTCCCTTCCTTTGATTGCTTGTTTTCTGGTTTCTGAGTCTGTGGGACATCCATCCAGACTCTCTAGATCTAGAAGTTCACTTAGATTCCTTGTCCTTTTTCAAAATTTTCTTTGATTACAGACATTCTCGCACTGTACCTCTCTATAGCTTGTGAAAACCATTGATTTTTTCACCTTGTTGTTAGATCCAGTGTGAACTTCTCACACCCTACCAGTGTCTAGCCTGCGAGAATACCTAACTCTCACACTGTACTCTAGTAGTACGCTGCGAACTTGTTTGTAAACATTTTTGGATTGGGTCTTGTCATATTTTGATGACCCTGTTTTGTTTTGATCAGCTGGATTGAGCTTTTGGGACCCTATATTGATCTATTTACAGTCTACTTGGCATTCTTTAAGTTGCTTTTAGCCATCTTTTCTTTGTTTGGTTTTGAAGGATTAGTCTCTTTCTTTGAGTGTCTTTCAATTACAAAGTGTGTGTTTTCTTTAGAATTGTTTAGGGAAAGATTAGATTTCTTCTGAAAAGTTCGCTTTAAAAGAAAACTTTTAGTTTGGGTTTCTTTGTTTTAACAAAGTTTATTATTGCTTTTAGTGAAAATTTTGAAACAAAAATATTTAATTTCTTTCTTTATATTAGATTGGGCACATCCTTGCATTTGAAGTAGCGAAATTGCATGATTCTTGGCATTTTTTAGTCTTAAATGGGGGGGCCATGAATCGTGCATTGGTGTATAATACCTTTTTCTCATTTCTTGAGAATATTGATATTGATGAGTTTAATATATTTTGGGACAATTGTGTATATGGGAATGATAAATGTTTTCTCCTTCTCGTAGCATAGCTTTCATCAGAATGAAAATATTTCATCTTCATCTATTTACATAACTTTGGAGTCGGTCAAAACACCATATTGTTCACACCATTTACTATTGAGTAACACTAGCCATAAAATAAAGCTCTTATAAAAACTGAATAGACATTTTTTATACTTTTTGGTAGAAAACCTACATTAGATTAGTTATAGGGCTTTGGAATAGGTGTGAAAGATAACTTTCCAAAGTTGAAAACAAACATAGAATCTTGAGTTAGGGAGTGGTTAAATCCACTTATTACATTTTTGTCCTGGGAAGCCCTTCTAACACAAGGGTCAATCATGAGGTCACATTGAGACTGGCAGAGTTACTCACCCTGCTTTGTTGGTCTTGGTGTAGAGGTTGCGCGTATTATGGAGGTCGCTTGAGAGGTATACCCACAATGATGAGTGGAAGCCTTTCAAGTTGATCTCAGGCTAGATACCCTACCCTTACGCGTGGATCAGACTGTCGACTATTTCCCCAAGCATCATTGTAGTGATTGGTAACCTTAGTGGCCTATCTCTTTAGGGTCTTTACACAAGGTGACTGTGGAGGGGCAAGTCTTCACGGTACCTGGAATCGATGTTGGCTAAATTCACTTGGGCTTCTTGGAGGGTATACCCACGATTATGTGTGGGAGCTTGAACCAGGGTGTAAGTCCATTAAGCAGGTCATCAATGTAACTTTTCCACCCGCTCTATCTTAGCCCCTTATTAATTTTTTCCCGCGACGTTTGACCTCATCACCAACTAGTGAGCTCATTACGAGAAGGTTTTGTTTGCTTGCTTGCTTACTAGATTTTTAGCATGTGTTGTTTGTTTTCCCTAACAGAATCTAGGTTGGATCTTTGTTTTAATGGTGTCAGTTCCTAAAATGACCAATGAAGGAACCACTGCTCCAGGGGAACCGTTTGTTTTTCCTTCTTATGGAAACATTGGAACTCCTCACATTGCTACTTTGAGCCTTTCAGGTCTCACAATTGGATTACCAATATGGTTGTTTTCTACTCAGGTAATCTTGTATGCAGTAAGTGATTCGGTTGTAAGCACTTCCCCCCAAGAGCATTAACCTCATGTTGATCCTTCACCTTCTTCAACAATAAGGTATTCTTCTCCTTCTTCACTTGCAAGGTCGCCTTTCGTTTCCTCTTCTTCGTCAAGTGAAAGTTCTAAAGATAGTAACCCTGTGAATAAGAAGAAGAAGAAAAGAAAGAATAAGAAAAATAAAAATAAGGAAGGGTCAAAACCTCCAACCACTGTCAAACATGTTGGAAAACAACCAATTACTATTAATTATGTTGGGAGTGGTGATGATGTCAAGATCACCCAAACAAATCGTAAGCCCAAGTACCCTTGCAGGCTTTGTAAGGGTATCCATCTTCTTAAGGATTTCCCTGGTCTATCCAAGGTTACAGAAGCATGGTCTACATCTCCTTTCCAGTCCATGTCGTCATCCTCTGAACAACATGCTGAAGACCCCCCATCAACCAGTCATGATATGGTTGGGAAGAAGAAAAGTAGAGTCAAGTTCCCGTGTATGTTATGCAAAGGGATTCATCTCACTCACCTTTGTCCTCATATGGACAAAGCGTTGAAATTACTGGAAGACATGACTGTTTCACAACCTCAACTTCCAACTACTTACAGTAAGATTTCTCTCAACCCTCCAATAGTTGATGGAATGATCACTCTAGTCCCTTCATCAATCAATCTGGTTGATCATGTCATCAATCTAGTCATGTCCTTAGTTGCACCAGTTGACAAAGTGGTCATTCCAATCCCATCATCGGTCAATCCCACTCTCCCTTTAAAGAGTGTTAACAAAGTGATTGATTTGATCCCATCATCGGTCGATCTCACTCTCGTGTTATAGAGTGAAACCCAAGTAGTCGATCAATTTCCACCTGTTGACCCCATTCTCCCCTTAGATAATGAAACCCAAGTGGTCGATATGATCTCTCCATCGGTTGATCCTACTCTCCTACTAGAGAGTAAACCCGATACTGCCCATGTTTTTCTTGCTGATACTCCCGTGGAACCCCCTCCAAGTTATGAGTCCATCCATTTTGATTGGTGTGTGCTAACTGGCCCTCGTCTTCCCTCTCACATTCCTTTCCAGATTACAGTATAGGTTTGTGGTCGAGACGTTCCTTAAACACTGATAGATGAAGGTGCATCTGTTAGCATTTTGTCCTCTATTGCTTGGCATGCTTTGGGTTATTCTCCACTTGCACCAGTTACGCAGAATGTCAGGCTACTAAATTGTAGCTTTTAAGTGTCCTGAATCACTAAATTGTCAAACCAGGGCTAGTATACTTCGAGCTGATACACAGTATGTTCAGGCAAGCATCTAGTCTTTTATTCGAATGCTATC
>JASDQU010173622.1:0-12299 GCA_032191745.1 Picea mariana | reverse complement strand
TTTCATTGTACTAATTGACAAGTATTATTGTAATATGTTTAATTTATATGCTTCACCTTGAAGGTCGTCATGAAGGCATTAATAATGGGGCGTTTCCATGAGGAATGAAACATTATCATGTACAATTCAGTAGGCTCCCCCACTATGAGCACCTAGAAATTGTTCACTTGTTTGATACAATTCACATCAGGAAGAATGTAACATAAACGTTATGGCGAATCTTAGATGGAAGGAGTGACAAAGAAAAAAATGTCAATATTTGTAATGACATTGAGGCCAATCATGCAATGCAAAGTGTGATTCTTTCAAACTACAATGGACACCAAAATAAAAGCGCCTGTAACAATCCAACTTGATTAATTTTATCATATTTTTTAATTTTAATTTAATTAATTATTAAAATGTATTAATGAGTCTTTTATTATTTTATTATTAAAAGGTGGGTGAAGTAATTAATGGGGGGATAAGGTTGTTGGGGAATTAATGTGAGGGTAAGGTTGTTGGGAATTAATAAGGGGGATTTGAGAGACGAGGATATGGAAGAAGAGGAGGACTTGGAATGGGGATCTCATTTTTGTTTTAGAATTTCTGAAAGATAGAGGAGGGGGAGGAAATTAGAAGAATTTTTTTGGGGAACTCTCACATGGCACTATTGTTGCTAGGAATTTTGGGCTCGGGGCCCAAGAAACAACAAGGATTCCTGGAGCTAGGTAGCCGAAGAGGTTGTTCCTAGTTGGTTGGGAGGTTAATATTCAGTTTGGATAGTTGGGCAAGATCATCAACAACCAAGAAATGGGATAAATTGACTAAGCTATGCATTGAGGTAGATACTTTATGCATTTTACTAGTGATATGTTGTCATTATATTGTTGTTGATTATTATGTTTTTATTATTTTTTTATGTTGTTAGTATGTTGTTGTTATTAGCTTGTTGTTTATTATCATGCTGCTTTCAGTTATGATGTTGTAAGGAAAATCAAGAAAGGAAAACTGTGAACTAAAAAAAATTGAAATTAAGGTCTTACAATGCCTTTCCATGGTTATTGACACAGCAGTAAAGCAAGGATGTAAAATATGTTATTAAAAAAAAAAATTCCCATTGTATTTTCTTCAAAAATAAAGAATATCCTAAGAAAGAAAGGTGAATTAGGTGGGGTAAAAAATCGTGATTGGAATACCTTGATTAAGGTAATTCTTTTGGCGTATATATTTCTATATTGGTGAAACATCTTGTTAGTGTTTTTTTTGTACTAATCTTGGAATAAATAATGATTCATTTTTTTTTACAATATGTTCTACCTCTATATTTACCATAAAAATTTGACAACAATGTCAAACAAGTTATATATGATCTCGGCAAGTACATGAGGTAAGTGGCGATTTATATGCAAAGTTAATTTGCTCAATTCGTTGTACAACTCATATTTGACTGCATGTGTTTTAATTGTAATGTAGTACTATATATTTTTTTGTTTAAAATTGTGATTTGCGTTCATCATTTATAGATGGTTTCATCTAAAGAAATCTATAAATAAGATACAAAGTATAGGAGGAGAAAAATTCCGCGTCTAATGTGTGAAATGAAAAAGTATCTACCTCCGACATTTTTCAATGCACAAGAACATTACCTCATACACCAAGTTGAGGATATTGAAAAGTGTCGACCTGTATACTCAAGGTCAATGTGGATGGTTGAGAGACACTTGAAATTATTGAAGGATTTATATAGACAAAGAGAACCTCCTAAGGGTTCTATGGTAGAGGGATATATTGTATATCAAACCATGGTTTATATTACTCAATATATTCCTAAAATAGTTGTAAGATTAATGTGGATCACATTTGGGATGTCAACTCTATCAATACATTTGAAGGGGAGTACCTATTGGGGAAAGGTAGAATAAGGAAAGTGACATGTAAGTAGATGAAGGGGATTTATAATACAGTTGACTTCTTTTTTTAATGTATATATTACTTATTTAATTCTTAGTCTTCTTGCATAATCCATTATGATGAAGGTATACCATGGTAACAAATTATATGTGAATTGTTTTATTTTAATACAGTTGGTCGAGAGTAGGATGCAATACATTTATACATTGAAAACAATATTTATTGGATGAAGGTATGGATTTAATGATATATACAATATAATAATGGCAGGTTATCATGGTATGGTGTGGCTACATTGGTCAAAGAAGCTAAACATAAAGGAGATACCAATCTTACATAGAGGGAAATTGATTTAGCATATGGTTTAAAAGATAAACATGCAAGCATATCCACCCATACTATTTAGTTTTTTTGAATATTATATTGATATATTTGTAGTATTTTTATCTTAATTTGCATAATTTCCAAGTATAAATATGTTTATCAATTGAAAATGCATTTTTTACGTGTTTGGCATATTTTAGTTGAAACACCACAAGGCTATGTGGTGTAATCGCCACAAATTTCATATCAAAATGTTGGATGAAAAGATGAAAAATTGTGATAGTGGGATAACTGCAATATTTTAGGTTACTAATGTTTCCTCTAGAAGTGATAGACATCTAGAAGCCTCTGAAAATAGATACTATGGGTTTTTGGATGATATACTTGATTGTGACCTTAAATCCTTCAAATTAGTTTTGTTTGACGTCAAATGGTACATGCTACGAATGAATAAATGTGAACCTGATGGAAATGTTAATAAACAAGATAACATGGTTAATACAAGGAATGCTTATCCATGATCAGAGCCATATGTTCTTCTAAGTCAATGTGAACATGTATTTTACTCATAGGTTCCAGGTAGAGGGGGTTGGTCATATGTTATTAGATATCATCCAAAAGGAAGGTCAATAAAGTATAATGTATCAGAAGAAGATGATGTAGAGGATCAGTTAGTTCATGTGTCAAAAAAAGACGTCATAGAATTTCAAAGAGAAGTTCTAGACAATGTTTTGGATGAAGATGATATCGACGATGTGTTAGATGAAGAACTTGAAGAAGTCAAACCAAATGTAGGAGAAAATGTTCTTGATGATGGTATAGATGATGATATGATTGTGTTATCACTCCAAGAAACTCCTTAGGGTTGTAGACATAAGGATGATTGGTAACTTAAGAAAACAATGTGTAGGTATGCTTGGAACAATGGGATCACTCAATGATTAATGTAATAGACAACTCATCATACATTAAAATGAAACAATGATTTTAGAAAATAATAATTAGACCAGATATTTTAAAAGGAGAATATGAAGAATACTAATCTTGATTTCCAAATACAACTAGGTGTAGGGCTTAATGCAAGGTAGTGAGAAATCCTTCACTTCAAGCCTATGAGCTTAATAAAGAGATGAAAGTATTTAAAAGCTAAGATAAACTGAAATAAAGTACAGAAAAAGGATGCATGAATATTTCTGATATTGAAAGAAAAAGGAGACTATAATTCTCTTATCCAATAAGAGTCTATACAGTAGCCAAAAATGTATTCCCAATTTGAACCCTTGTCTCTTAGAAAATATAGGCATTTATAGCCTTTTACAATCGGTTTTTAAGATCCTGAAAACATGGATCTATATCTAAAAATAGAAAATGAAACTAACTAAGGCAATCGATAACAAAGACTAGTTGCTAGAACTCAAACTGTCTTCTATATCAATCTTTGACATCTGTACTTCATCAACTTCAGGACTCTGTTGTGTCATGGAAAGGTAAAGGCACCTGTCTTCTGTAGCTGGATTTCTTCAATTAACCACAATCGAAACTTTAGGTGACCGATTTAGCATTTGGTCTTCAAAATCTCCACAAATCTATGATGTTGAGTGTTTCCTGACTAAGTGGTTAATTCCTTGATGCTCCTAAACTTCTTTAAATACTTGAAAATCACCTTGCTCCAGCTTTATCTTTCAAAAAATTATTTTTGTTCTTTCATCAGCTAATTCGCCTTATGATCCGCCGGTTCGCTGGTGAAAGCTCTGCCTTTCACCAGCTAACTAGTTGTAAATTTACCCTTTGCGCTGGTGAAAGTTTTATCTTGGACAAAAGGAAAATTCCACCTCCAAAACTGTTGTTTTATCAAAAACTTAGTGTGTCTTTGCTTTATCTCCTTGCATATTCACAACAACCTGGGCTAGTACTTGTAGATCTAGATGCGACTTATGCTTCTACTTCAATTTCTTAATTTTCCTCTTAAGGTGTTTTGCTAACCACCATAAACTATTATAATCTTTGGTGATTTTCTTCTTTCTCTTTTTGTCTTTGACACTTTCACGAGCCAATTTCTCAAATGATGCATTTGTCTCTGCGAAATTGTCAAACAAAGCTTTGTATCTTGCCTTGATTACTCTTTCTAAAACCTCCTATTGAGCAATCACTTCCTTTAGTTGCTTATTTTTTTGTGATTTCTTTGACTTTTTGCTCTTTGATGTTTCACCTTCATTAGTGGGAGTAAAAGTCTCACAATCCTGTGCAAATTCCATGGAGTGTTCAGGGATTTTAATGGGTAGACTTTCATCTTCTTGCTCTGGATCCGTTTTCTGAGTCTGTGTATGGTAGATTTAGAATATTTGTCTTCTTTTTTGTAGGCTTCTCTGAAGTGGTTTCAAAATCTAATTTTTTCTTTGATATGTGAGACTTTATGTTGGAAATCCTATCTTCTGGTGGTCTTGGAAGAGTTCTCCTCTTCCTTGAGCTTCTCTGAGGAGTTAATTGCTTTTTCCCAGCTCTCTTCTGCTCATTCATGGGTTGAGTTTGGGTTTCAAAGCCTTCCCAAAAACGAAAATGTTGCCAAGTCCTTCCTCTTTGTCTTAGTTCTTCTAGAATTATCAATTTGATCAGGCCGAAATGACAAAGAGTGTTTTTCATACTTAGAGGTTTATCCCTAATGTATTTACATACTTTGGTAAGGCTTTTGTGAAAGAAGAAAGGTAAATTCAGGAGATTTTTCCCTGTCAAATGATCTAAGAGCTTGAAATTATATAGCATCAGCTTGACCTGCCTACCTTATGAGATTATATAGAGTTGAATGCCTTTGAACAAGTCTTGCCATTCATCCTCCAAATGAGAAGCTGGCATGATTTTCTTCCATGTGACATTTCTAAATTATGCCCTAAGATATGCTCTGAAATTGAGATTCTTGGTTGTTGTTGTCTTAAAACAGATCTGGCTTGATTTAGGTAAGCTGGTTGTTGTGGCAATGGCGGCTTCATCAACTATCAATTCTAAAGAACCCACACTGGCTTTGTTTCCATCATACAATTTAGCAAACGCTTCAGTTGTTGTTTGGTGACAACCATTCTGTAACTTTTCAACATAACCCATGCAGCCTGTGTCTGGGAAACGTTTTTTCACCTCTGGATGTGCTTGTAAAAAAAGACAGGCTGTCTAATTCTTTCCTCAACAATGAACTACTTCATTTCCTTGCCATCTGTAACTCGAACCCCAGACAATTTTGCAAACAATGTCACTGTATTTTGTTGATTGAGCCAAGGTTTGGCGCTGGTGAAAAATCTCGGCGTTGCATTTCAAATATGAAACCATAACATATTTCTTGTGGACAATGCGTGTTGAGAATATGAAGTGTCGATTTGATGTCACGGACTGAGTGGTACTGCTTCTTTACCTATGATGATGAATGTGAATTCGTCATCTCCAATGCCATTATCTCGTGAAGCATGCATTCACGAACACGATCCGCTATGATATCTAATTTAGACATGCATAACAGAATCCTCATCATTATTTTCTTTCACCAACACCTTATAATGATTATGTGACATGTGTCGAGTGTGTCATCTTTTGATTTTTGAAAACGTGGAGGAAAAACACGTGTTCTGTGCTTTCACCAGCTAACTGTCTGCGGGAAAGTACTCTTTAACTGTTTAAAATCAACGCTTTTACCGGCTAATCATCAACCTTGCAACATGTGCTAGCTATTGAAAATCTTTTCATGAAATTTTATAGAAAAGACCTTTATGGATCAACTTATTTCTAAGGTATGAATTTAAAACCTAAGTTTTGACACTAGAAGAAATTAAAAACAAATGGAGAAAACTACAGATAACCATGCTATCAACCGCAAAATGAAACCATAGTGACTGATTCATTTTGGGAGCTAACATTTGGCTCCACCTGGGATGGATACCTCCCTGTGAGGTCACCAAGAACCTAGTTAGACTCAGTAGCCTTTATTACAATTTGAAAATTTGAAAAATGGTTTTGCTCAATACCATTGGGCATGGAGTTATTCAAGTGATAAAAACAAAGAAAAAAGAACTGAAAGGAATATGTACAAGTAAAACAGGGCTTTAATAAAAGCCTTATGAAAAATAGGTCTTTAGAAAGCACTCGTTGAAAGGGCCACCTGCTACTTCCTCACCTGCAAGATTTTGGAGAACAAAGGTATTGTTCTGCTGAACTGCTATTATGACGAAAGGACCTGCCCAGAGAGAATCAAATTTGTCGTGTTTCCCCTTCTCTTGCCTTGCTGCATCCCATTTTAAGACTAGTTCCCCTGTTTTGAAAATATTTGGTTTGACTTTCTTGTTGAAAATCTCCTTCATCTTTCCTTGGTGTAATTCTGTCTTTTCCAGAAGCTGCTCTCTATCTTGTTGCAACTCTACTAAATTATGGATTCTCCGAGTTAAATCACTTGGTTTAGAGTTAGTTTCTTGTAAAAACTTTGCAACTGGCAGTGCAAGTTGAACAGGAAATATGGCTTCAGTAACATATACCAACTTGAAGGGGGATGTACCAATTGACTTTTTACTTGTAACCCTGTCAGCCCACAAAGAAAATTTTAGCTTGGAATCCCAGCCTCTCGTATTTTGTTCAAGAATCTTCTTTATAATTCTGACTAAAATCTTATTCGATGACTCAGCTAAGCCATTTTCTTGTGGATAGTAAGAAGTGGAATGTACTAGCTGAATTCCCAGCTCTTCACATAGTTTTACCAAGGGCTTATCTTTGAATGCAGTAGCGTTATCAGTGACTATTCTCTTAGGGCAACCAAATCTGGAGAATATGTTTTCTTGCATAAAATTAATGATGACACTATGATTGGTGTTCCTGGTAGGAATAGCCTCAATCCACTTTGTAAAATAATCAGTGCAACAAGGATCCATCTGTGTTGACTACTAGAAGGCGGGTGAATCTCACCTATGAAGTCCAGATCCCATTGCTGGAAGGGACCTGTGACCACTATAGGTCTAAGGGGAAGAGATTTCAGTTTTTGTTTGCCTTCAAATCTTTGGCACTTGTCACATGTTCTCACAAACTCAGACACATTTGAAAATAAGGATGGCCAGCAATAACCAGATCTTAGGATTTTATGTGTGGTAGTCTTCCAATAGTGATGTCCTCCGCATTCACTATTATGGAAATAAATCATGACCTTAGTTGCTTCCTCTTGGTTTATGCACCTCAATAATAAACCTATTGGATTTTTCCAGAACAATAAGTTGCCATTGATGCATAAATTCATGGCTTTGAGATTTAAAGCCCTTCCTTGTGTTTTTGTCAAATCTGAAGGGACTGATAAAGTTTGCAGAAAATGAATAATGTGACTATACCATTTGCAATTAGCTAGGTGAGATGAGACCTTCATTTCCTCACTTCTTTTATCCTCTGAAGACTGAGCATTATCTGCATTAACACTTACCAGATTTATTTCGAGCAGTTTACAATTTTCTTCTGCAAGAAGTTTGGCAAGGCCTTGACCTTTCACAAGTTTTGTCAGTTTAATTTCAAAATCAAATTCAATTAACTTTTCTATCCACTTACTCCTTTTCCCATCTATGTCGGGTTGTATAAGCACATATTTATCTGAACTGGAGGGTACATAAGCTATTACCTTGGCCTGAAGGATGTGAACTCTGAAAGCTTTTAATGACTTGATAAGTGCATATGCTTGTTTCTCCAATAATTCATACTTCACCTCTGCATCCCTCAAGACTTTACTGAAGGCTGACACAACTAATGAATCAGCCAATTCATTCATTACTTTGGGTACATATGAAATTTTAAAATCTGTAAAAGTATGAATCACCCTCAAAACTTCGTCTCTATATGCTTTCAGCCTGACATGTTTTGCTTGAAAGGACTTATTTACTTGCTGAATGATTAAATCTGCATCTCTGAATACATGTAATATTTTAATATCCATCTCTTTGGCTACATTTAACCCTAGAATTAGTGCCTCATACTCTGCAATATTGTTAGTCACTTTAAAATCAAGTTTAAAGGACAAATGAGAAGTTTTCTTAGAAGGGGAAATCAATACCACCCCTGCTCCTACTGATTCTTTGGTACAAGCACCATCAAAGAACATGGTCCAAATATCGTCCTCTGCTGCTTCTGTGGACTAAACTATGGGCTTTCTAAGAAACAATGCATCTGGTAATGAATCATCAATTTGTAAAATACAAGATCCCATACCTGTGTCGACAGAATAGGTAGGATGATTGGATGGGTTTTGTTCGTCACTGATTACATATGCCATCTGTGATTCCCTGTATAACCTTCTATTTACCCCTCCAAAAATAGGGATAGTAGCGTAGGAGAGATCCATTTGAAGAGTGCCACCTAGCCTCTTCATCCACAATCTTGATAACAGACATCCAAATTTAGGTGGTATGTCTGCCACTACTATATCCATAACCATAGTCTTCATGGATGCTTGGGTTAAAGTTACAGCCAAGTCCTTGATCATTCTGATACATTTGAATTTTCAAGAGTCAAAAGAGAAAAGATCGTGGTAAGACTTGGTGATCTCTAGCCCAAGCTAATCCATGACTGCCTTTGGCATTAAATTGTGAGAAGCACCGGAGTCCAACAAACAGTTATGTAATGTTTTCTCATGAATATTTAGAGAGATGTAAAAGGGAGGTCAACTTTCATCTCTATATTCTATCATTTGGCCCAGAGAAATGGTTGGATTTTCATCATATATGTTGAGAATATCAGTAGAAGGGGATATAGATTTGGGATCTAGAGTTTTGAGGATACCTTTTTTGAATATTTCATTTTTCATTAACTCAACTAGAGGAATGGGAATTTTAATTTTCTGTATTTCAGCCTCAAAATTGAAAGAATATGGGACTTTTTCAGAGACTTTTACCTCATTTAAAGGAGCTTTCTGAATGCTTTGATGTTCAATAGGGGCCTGAATTTCTGTAATTTGTTTCTTAACAGGGGTAGTAGTCTTCTTGGGAGGAGCTGATACTTTTGCTTTTGAGGGATCTATTTGTTGATTCTCCGATGTCTGATCTTTTTTCTTAACAGGGGCTATGCTCTTTTCGGGAGAGGCTAGTGCATTCTGTTGGGCAGTATCAGACTTAGATCGGAGATTGTATCTATTCTTATCTTCCATTATAAAAATGCCATCATCAGCAGAATTATCCTTTGTCTGTTTAGTCATCAATGCCTCTTCATAGTCGTGTTGTGTCAGATAAGATTTCCCTGTTTCTTCTCCAACACAATGAATATTATATTCTCCATCTTCTTGATAATCACCTTCATTTTCATCCATCATGACATTCTGAAGAGGGGCCTTTATTCTCTGATCTTCAGTAGGATTCTTTTCTCTTTGCAAAAGCTGCGTTGGCTGATTATTTCTTCTGAAGTTGTTAGGATTTTGATTTGGGTTCCTACCTACATAATCATAAGTGTCCCTTCCCTTTACAGACTGCTTATTTTCAATTCTGAGATTATATATCTCAGAGGTTAGAGATTCTAACATCTTAGCCATTTTATCTAACTTTGGGTCAGCACTTGATGAAGAAGAAGCTTCATTCCTTGGCCTTCTCCTATCAGAATTTCCCTTTATCTTTTGAGAGGCTAAAATATTTGATTCCACCTCAAGGGTAGCATCTTGCATCAGAGATAGTGTAGGTGACCTCCTTTCTCTCAACAATAAATGGAACTCTAAGTAAAAAGCATCAAAATATGTGATTTTGGCAGAAGCATCTGAAGGTTTTATCTCTGCTAGTATTTTACTATACATCCAGTTAAACCTTTTAGTGAAATCAAATACTGACTCACCATTTTGTTTCCTTAGATTTCCAAATTCTGTGATATAGTATACAAAATCTCTTCTATCACCCCAGTGTTTCAAAAAGGTATCATCCAATTGCTCAATTCCAGCTATGGAACCAGCAGGGAGTTCCTTGAACCATTTCCTAGCATGTCCATCTAAGATTTGGACAAAAACTTGTGTCCAAACATCTTCCTCTTCAATATTAAGGTTTTCAACATAACTGTAGAAAGCCTCAATATGTTCTTCAACAGACACATTGCCTTCACCTATGAATTTGGGCATATACTTCTGATAGTCTCCTGTCGGCATAGCTGATACTGGGTTTGGAAATATAAGTGGTGCATACCTACTATCTAGGATTTGTTGCATCTTATTCAAAGGAGGTGGTGCAGCCATAATGATCAGGGGTGAGAAAGGTGATAGTTTATTTTTTGAGTCTTCAACACTGGGGGAATGTGAAGGAGGTGAATCTTCTAATGGGAAAGAGGTTTGATATGAGGCTCTGTAAAAATTTGCAAGCTATCCAACTAAGTTTTCTTCACCTTTAGCAGACAGCTCTTGAAGAATATGTTCAACAACAAGGAGGCTAGTATAAATGTTTGAATGATCTTCTTTATATTGTGAATGAAAAGACTCAAGAGAAGAAGAACTATGATTTCTTTCCAAAGTTTTCGATGCTTTTTCAATCAATTTTGAATCTGTCAATTTATCATCATTTCTATTTTCCTGTTGATAAAAAGAAATTTGTTCTTCTACAATATTTACAGTTTCTTTTTCATCAATACTCTTGGAAAACAATTCAAATTTTTCTGTAGTAGATTTTCCACAACTAAAGAGAGGATTACCTTCTATATCTGATTTTGAGTCTTGAACCTGAATTGTCTTTCCTCTCTTGAGAATTAGTTCTGGATTGGGCACTGGTGTGATAGGTGATTCTTGATGATTTGCCCTAGTACTGATCCTCTTAGGAGCTAGGATGAACTTGTGGAGTTGCCAGATAGATAATTACAACCAATAAAACATCTAATCTTTGTCTATCATCAAATATCAACTCTGTGTCGTATCCCAGGAAAGCAGAACTTAAATTTCATTTCCCCGGCAATAGCGCCAATTTGCTATCACTCCAAGAAACTCCTTAGGGTTGTAGACATAAGGATGCTTGGTAACTTAAGAAAATAATGTGTAGGTATGCTTGGAACAATGGGATCACTCAATGATTAATGTAATAGACAACTCATCATACATTCAAATGAAACAATGCTTTTAGAAAACAATAATCAGACCAGATATTTTAAAAGGAGAGTATGAAGAATACAAATCTTGATTTCCAAATACAAATAGGTGTAGGGCTTAATGCAAGGTAGTAAGAAATCCTTCACTTCAAGTCTATGAGATTAATAAAGAGATGGCAGCGTTTAAAAGATAAGATAAACTGAAATAAAGTACAGAAAAAGGATGCATGAATATTTATGATATTGAAAGCAAAAGGAGACTGTAATTCTATTATCCAATAAGACTCTATACAATAGCCAAAAATGTATTCCCAGTTTGAAGCCTTGTCTCTTAGAAAATATAGGCATTTATAGCCTTTTACAATCGGTTTTTAAGATCCTAAAAACTTGGATCTGTATCCAAAAATAGAAAATAAATCTAACTAAGGCAATTGATAACAAAGACTAGTTGCTAGAACTTGAACTGTCTTCTATATCAATCTTTGACATCTATACTTCATCAGCTTTAGGACTTTGTTGTGTCATGGAAAGGTAAAGGCACCTGTCTTCTATATCTATATTTCTTCAATTAACCATAATCGAAACTTTAGGTGACCGATTTAGCATCTGGTCTTCAAAATCTCCACGAATCTCTGATGTTGAGTGTTTCCTGACTAAGTGGTTAATTCTTTGATGCTCTTAAACTTCTTTAAATACTTGAAAATCACCTTGCTCCAACTTTAGCTTTCAAAAAATTATTTCTGTGCTTTCACCAGCTAATTTGCCTTATGATCCACTGGTTAGCTGGTGAAAGGTCTGCCTTTCACCAGCTAACTGGTTGTAAATTTACCCTTTGCGCTGGTGAAAGTTATGTCTTGGCCAAAAGGAAACTTACACCTCCAAAACTGTTGTTTTATCAAAAACTTAGTGTGTCTTTTCTTTATCTCCTTGCATATTCACAACAACCTGGGCTAGTACTCATAGATATGGATGTGACTTATGCTTCTGCTTCAATTTCTTAATTTTGCTCTTAAGGCGTTTTGCTAACCACCATAAACTAT
>JASDQU010173620.1:9527-20838 GCA_032191745.1 Picea mariana | reverse complement strand
AGGAAGCTATCATTAAGGGGGGGTAGGCTCTAATGCCTCCTTCCTTCTCCTATTGTGTCATTATTGTAAATCCTTCAATCCTATCCCAAGTTGTTCTTAAGGGGGGATGTTAGGATATTTAAACACTTAGGAGTTAGTTAAGATCTACTTGGTCTAGTATGTCATTAGGTAAAAGTGTGTTTCTTTAGTATGCATTGTATGCATTTATAGTTAGGAAATCCGACGGTCATGAAATGTTCCCGACATAGAGTGATCTGATGGTTCATACTCTCCTCGATCTTAATGGCCATTGATTTGTGGCTTAACACTCGATTGGTCCATGATCTCTATATAAAGAGCATGGAGGGTCATTTGCCGATGATCAATTGTGAGAAACTCTCTTGTAAAATCTCTCTGTAATCTTTTTCTTTGCATTAATAAACTGCTCCAAGTGGCCGCGTTGGCTGGGGCCATGGATGTTTCCTCGTAGGGGTTTTACCACGTGAAAACATCGGTGTGTTGATATTTGATCTGGTTATGTGAGTGGTTACTGAAGATGTTCTTCCTCTGTTGGAATACCTATGTTTTCGAACACAAATGGGAGGTCCATCAGATGGATGTCCAATGTTCCTTCTTTCATGTGGATTTGGAAGAAAAAATATACATGGAACAACCTCCTGGCTATGTCCATAATGACTCTAGCATTATTTTCTACCTTAAGAAATCTATTTTTGGTCTTAAGAAATATCCTCAAGATTGGTATGCTTAAATGGACAAATTTATTCTTGATACCGACATTTCTAGATTTCATTCCGACCCTAAGGTCCATACCAAGAAAGTAGGAATCCATATCATAATCCTTTTTATTTATGTTGATGACCTTATCCTCATAGGTAGTGACCCAAAACTTTTAAACCATGTGAAAACCATACTTAAGAAGGAATTTGATACGACACACTTAGCTTTTTTGCACTATTTCCATTCCCTCCAAGTTTTGCAAATCAAGAAAGGAATATTTATTTCCTAGTCTAATTATGATTGTGACCTTATTCATCTCTTTCACATGGAAGAATCTAAACCAACACCTTATCCCTTCCATTATGAAGTCAAACTTGTTACCGTATGTACTTCTCCCAAAGTTGATGTCACTGTGTACTGTAATTTAGTTGGTATCCTCTTATACGTGACTCACACCCATCCTGATCTTTCCTTTGTTGTGGGTATTTTTTCTCGATATATGCAAACATCCCATGATATATATTAGAAAGAAGCTAAAAGTATACTATGGTATGTTCAAGGTACAATTCAGTTTGAGATACATTACGTTTTAGGGGGGACTCCTTTATTGGTTGGTTTCACTACATCAGATTAGGAGGACGACCCTGTCGATCGAAAGTATATTGCGAGTTATGTTTTCAGCCTTGGTTTAGGACCTGTCACTTGTGTCTGTACGAAGCAACAACCTATTTCTCTTTCTTCAGCAGAAGTAGAGTACCAAGAAGCAATTAATGCAATTTAAGAAGCCTTTTGGCTTCGAGAGATTCTTTCATAGTTTGGATTCCAGTAGCAGTATACGACCAACCTCTGGTGTGACAATCAGAGTGCCATCAAGCTCGCCAAAGATCTATTTCAAATTCAACATAGTAAACACATCGATCTAGATATGCACTTCATTAGAAATGTAATTCGTGATCAAGTTATTGAAGTGTTCTTCTTCCCTACAAAAGATCAAGTTGTAGACATTTTCACAAATTCTCTCACATAAGAGAATTTTTTCAAACTTTTGTCCATTTTCACATGCAACTATATGTGACTAATTTTTAGATATGAAAATTGCTTCCTAGTGATCTAACAGTAAAAAACCTATCTGTCATCACTGAATGATTTTACACTGAAAAGAATTGACTGAAATTACATGCAACTAAAACACAAAACATCATAGATGAATCATCAACACATATGAAACAATATTTTTGTTCTTGTAAAATTATCAAATTCAAAAATCCTGAGGTAAAAAACAGCCCTCCCATCCCATACAATATCACCAAATCTAAGGATGACCTTGTCGTCCAATAACCATACAAATCAGAAAAACCAAACCTTAACAAATATCCAGGAAATATCTTTTGTTCACAAATTTGTTGCAGACCTTTACTGCAAACAAATTTGTTGCAGACATATCATCCTGTACATACCTTTACCTTCCTATATAATCTATTTATGGATGTACGTGAGTATTCCCACTATAACACATGTACGTACATGATTGTTCCCACTGCAACCTGCATACACACGCGATTGTTCTCATTGAAACCCACATACATTTAGGAAAAAATCAACTTCCTTCACATGTGTGTCCTTTATCAGTTTCATATTTGATCCAGAAACCCTAGGCCATATATCCTAGGTGCAGAAGTACCCTTTCCATGATTTTCATAATCCCTAGCACAAGTGTTTACTCACACATGCTAACTCCACGATGCCCCAATGATGATATGTCACAATGACCTCCCTCCTTTATATACAAGAATCATGAGTGAGTTTAGGATCCCTTCCTAAACTCAACAATTGATTATAATATTTCATTCCTCCTTGTGGGTGTGACACCCCATCACAAGTCCACAAATCCCATCAACTTTTCCATGAGATCCTAGCTTCATTCTGGGGCCGATTTTACTAAAACGAAAGGCTATTCTTGTGCCAATGAATATTCACACATGCTTGACACCTTGGCCTCTTGTGGGAATACCTATCGAAGATACAAATTCAACACTCCCTCTTAGTGAGGGAGGTATTCTCCACCACTCCTAATTTGTCCTTGAAGTTGAAAAATGTCCCCTTTACTTGGGGTTTGGTGAGAATATATGCAATCTACTCATATGTTGAAATGTGTTGGAGCTTCAATTCTCCCTTATATTCTTTGTCTCTAATGAAGTGATATATTATCTCAATGTATTTAGACTTATCGTGAAACATTGGATTCTCTGAGAGCTTGATACAGCTCTAATTGTTGTAGTGAATCATGGTGGGATGCAATTCTTGACCAAATAATATGGAAAGAATCTTGTGAATCTAAATAGCGTAACAAATATCCAAAATGGTTTCCATATACTCTACCTCTTCTAATCTAAGGGAAATGAAAGTTTGTTTCTCGTTGTACCAAGAAACTACCATTGATCTTAGGCTGAAACAACCACCATAGGTTCTCTTCATATCAACTACACTACCTGCCCAATATGAATCTGAATATCCATGAAACCTCACTCCATCATATTTGACATATCTCAAAAAAAATCCAATAGTATCCTGAAGATATCTGAGCACATGTTTTTCTACTACCCAATGCACCTTCCTCGGCTCAACCATGAACCAACTCAAGGTTTTGGCAACAAAAAAAATATATGTCTGGTATTAACCAGATACATCAATGGCCTAATCAAATGCATGTACATTTTTGGATCCATCAAGTATAAATCTGAGGTCCCTAGCGTATTCAGTTTGGTGGTCATAGGTGTAGTCATGGACATATAGTCCATCACCCCAAATATTTTTCAGTATCTCAACTACATACTTCCCTTGTCCAAGGAATATCTCACATGGTTGTTTCCACACCTCTAATCCCATGAAGTAGTGCATCAAGCCAATGTCCTTCATCTCAAACTCTGAAGCCAACTCCTTCCTTTCTTTGGAAATGAGATCATCATTCCTATGAGGAATAATTCATCGACATATAATACTAATATGAGAGTGTTATTACCAACTTATCATAGTTATAGGTTTGGGTCTGCCTCACTCTTAGTGAATCCCATGCTCTGTAAATACCCATCAATCCTTAAGTACCATGTTTGAGGTGCATTCTTAAGTCCATACAAGGATTTCTTCAATTTGCAAACATGAGACTCCCTCCCATGTACCTCAAATCCCTGAGGTTTCTCTATGTACACCTCTTCCTCAATTACACCATTGAGGAAAGTTGTCTTCACATCCAAGTGATGAATCTTCGACCCCATTATTGAAGCAAGAGAAATAACGGCTCTGATGGAAGTATACCTGGAAATTGGAGCGAAGGTGTCCTCGCACACTCCCTCTTTTTGGGAGAATCCTCATGCCATGAACCTTTCATTATACTTCTCAATACTTCCATCCATAGTATGCTTGATCTTATATATCCACTTGGAATTCACCACTAACTTTCCTTTGATTCTTGGAACTATGTCCCACACATCATTTTTCATGATAGACTGGTACTCCTCAATCATAATTTCCTTCCAATCTTGTTGGCTTACTGCTTCCTCAAAACTGAAAGGTTCAAAATCAATGATATTGATCATAATATCCACTTATGATCCAAATCTCTATGGAGGTCTTCTCTCTCTATGGGTGTTTTTGGGGGATGCATGTCTCTTGACATCCTTCAAGGTCTCTCAAATTCATCTAGGTCTTGTGTCTTTCTTACTAGGAGGATCCACTAGATCCAAAAACTCCATTGACTCATCCTCATGATTTGAGGAGAACTCCTTTGTACTGAATGGAAATGTACTCTCCTCAACCTTTGGAGCCTTTTAGTCCTCACAACCTTTTGTGGTCTCTTGGGACCTACTAAAAGACAAATCCTCCTCAAATATGACATCTCGACTGACCTCAACATACCAATGTCCTATAATGTAGATTTTGTATGAATTCAAAGTCTCACTGTATCCCACAAACATTCCCTTTGTCCGAGAAGGTTCCAACTTCTTCCTCTTCTCCTTAGGAACAGGGATATATGTTGGACAACCAAATATCCTCAAATTCCCTATATTTCATCTCACTCCTGTGAATGCCTCCTCATAATTCTTTTCCTTCAATATCCCATGAGTACTCATGTTCTGAAAATAAAATGTCATGGTGTATGCTTCTACCCAAAATGTCATAAGTAGATCATGGTCATGTAACATTTCCCTAACAGCCTAAATAATGGTGTGGTTCTTCCTCTCGACAACTCCATTATGCTAAGGGTTGAAAGGTACTATCAACTCCATCTTAATCCCTACCTTCTTACAAAATTTCTTGAACTCATTGGAGGTATACTCATCCCCATTGTTTGACCTAAAGACCTTTATCTTCTTCCCTGTCTGATTTTCTACCAGAGCCTTGAACTCCCTGAATCGACTGAAGAATTCTTCCTTGGTATTCTTGAAGAATATCCATGTCCTCCTGGAACAATAATCAATGAAGGTCACATAATATCGGCAACCACTCACATATGTAACTCAAAATGGTCCACTCACATATGAATGCACTAGGTCCAAGATCTTCTTGGACCTACTATCACTGCTTGGAAAAGCAACCTTGACATTCTTCCTAAGTGCACAACCTTTGCATACTTATTGATACTTAGTTCTGAAATTTGGGAGACCTATAACCATCTTACTTAACATTGGTAAATCCTAGTGATTCAAGTGTCCCAATATCCTATGCCAAATCTCACATAGGCTATCATTGTCATGCACCAAGACCTATGTTGGTTGACCTGTTAGCTTGTATAGACAACCATATTCGAGTCCCTATGACTTCTTGTTAGTAAATACTCAATCATTTTTGCTAATAAATAACCTTCTCATCAACAAATACCACTGCATACCCTCAACCCTCCATGGCAGAGATAGAGAGTAGGTTCTTCTTTAGTCTAGGTACATACAACACTTCACTCATCTTGAGAGGCTTTTCGGACTTCAATTGAAACACAACTACTCCAACTCCCTTGATTTCATACTTGGAATTATCCCCAAGTTCTACTTGCAATCATGAGTTATTCTTTGTTATACTGGTGAGTTATTTATGTGACCCTATCATATGATGACACACTCCACTATCCACCAGCCAAGTCTCCATGGTGGCATACTCGAAACAAGAACAAGAACAACACTCTTCTAGTGTTGTATCCAAAAAATGTGTCTCAAGATGATCCCCTTCTCTTCAAATCCCAAGCTCTGATACCATGTCAATTTTCACATGCAACTCTATGTGACTAATTTTCAGATCTGAAAATTTCTTCCTAGTGGTCTAACAATAAAATCCCTAGTTGTTATCACAAAACAATTTTGCACAGAAAATTATTTGTTGAAATTAGATGTCGTAGAAACAAAAAAGATCAGAGATGAATCATCAACACATATGAGACACAATATTTATGTTCTTGTAATCTTATGAAATTCGGAAATCCTTAGGGAAAAACCAACCCTCCCATCCAATACAATATCATCAAATATGAGGACAACTTTGCCCTCCAATAACCATACAAATTAGAAAAACCAAACCTCAACAAATATCCTCGAAATATACTTTGTTCACAAATTTGTTGCAGACCACCTATACGACCTGTTGACTTCACCTATCAGCCCGTGCATACCTATACCTTCCCATATAATCTTTGTACAGATGTGCGTGACTATTCCCACTGCAACACACATATATACGTGACTATTCCTAATGCAACCCGTGTACGTACACGATTGTTCTCATTACAACCCAATACATGTATGAAAAACTTGGCCTCCTTCACAGGTGTATCCTTTCTCACTTTCATATTTGATAGAGAAACCTTAGACCAGACCACCTAGGTGCAGAAGTCTCCTTACCATGATTTCCATAATCCCTAGCACAAGTGTTTACTCACTTATGCCAACTCCATGATGCCACGATGATGATATCTCACAATGACCTCTCTCCTTTATATACAAGTCTCATGAGTGAGTTCAGTAACCATTCCTAAACTCAACAATTGATTAGAGTATTTTATTCCTCCTTATGGCTGTGACACCCCATCATAAGCCCACAAACCCCATCAACTTGCCCATGATTCCCTAGCCTCATTCTAGGGCCGATTTCACTGTAAAAAAAGGATAATCTAGTGTGAATGAATATTCCCACATGCCTAATAGCTTGGCCTCTTGTGGGAATACCTCCTAAAGATACAAAGTCAACAACTTTGATCCATCCTAGGATTTTAGGAAGGTGTCATTAAAGGGGGATAGGCTCTAATGCCTCCTTCCTTCTCTTATTAAGTCTCCTTTGAATCTCTCGACGTACGNTTAGGATATTTAGACACTTAGGAGTTAGTTAAGATCAACTTGGTCTAATGTGTCATTAGGTAAAAATGTGTTTCTTTAATATGCTTTAGTATGCATTTGTAGTTAGGAAACTCGGCGGTCATGATATGTTCCCGAAATAGAGTGATCCGAAAAATTATATTATCCTCTATATTAATGGATACATTGATTTGTGTCTTAACACATGATTGGGCCATGATCCCTATTTGAAGAGAATGGAGGGTCATTTACCGATGATTGATTGTGAGAAACACTCTTGTAAATCTCTCTGTAATATTTTTCTTTTGCATTAATAAATTTCCAAGTGGCCACGTTGGTTGGGGATGTGGATATTTCCCTATAGGGGTTTTACCACATCAAAACATCAGTTTGTTGATCTTTGATATGGTTGTGTGAATGGTTATTGAAGTTGTTTGTCCTTTGTTTGAATACCTATGTTGTCGAATAGATAGGTCATGATAAATGAAATAGGAACTAAGATCGCATATGACACATTAATTTAGGATACGATTCCTATGAAGAAATTTGGAATTAGGTTACATTGTATCAGTTGGCTTAGAGTTGTATAAGGAGTATTTTTTCTAAACAAATTTGGAGCTCCCAAATTGTTCTCCCACTGA
The DNA here is from genome assembly GCA_032191745.1 of Picea mariana. Taxonomy (NCBI): domain Eukaryota; kingdom Viridiplantae; phylum Streptophyta; class Pinopsida; order Pinales; family Pinaceae; genus Picea; species Picea mariana. Next base: position 13,148 of record JASDQU010173620.1, on the reverse strand, counting down.
TTCTAGATATCTTATCAAGTCCCAGGTCAATCTTAGAATAGGACAGGTTCCCCTACATATCTTAGGCTACATAACATCCTCTTCTTGTTAGTAGGTAAAAGGGCACATACATCTACGAACCATTAAGAAAGAAAATCATGGCAATCTATATGCTTTTGGTTCTATAGAATGATATAGACAAATGATATGATTTCATATTGTTATTTTTTATTTATTTATGATTATATTAGGTATTTATGACTATGTTAGGCCTACCAAGATTAGAAAGGTCTATATGACTACTATTTTACTATTTTATATACAAATATTTCCTTCCCCCATCTTGAAAATTGATGATAATAAAATGTCCTACTAAATACTAACACAAAAAATCTAAAATTAATATTAAAATATTCAAGATTGGAGAACATCTTCCATCACTAAAAAAATCCATCAACCACTCTAGTTTAAGAACTCAAGTCTATCCACAATAATATGACAAACAAATAAATTTAAAATATTTAAAAAACTTAAAAAAAAAATCAATTACATAATATAAAATTTTGAAAAACCAAAAACATTATGATAAATTTAAAATATTTAAAAAAATTAAAAAAATCAATTACATAATACAAATTTTAAAAAACCAAAAACATTGTAATAAATCACCATAAGAATATCCAATTAATAAGAAACCATACAAAATTGATTGCAATATTCAATATACCATGCTATTAGAGGTATAATAAGATTATCCTTATAGTATAATTTATGTAATATATTATTATGGAAAATGTCAGCAATAATCAACCGAAAATTGAAAGTAATGCATATGACTATAAAAGTGATTTAAAATAAAGCATGTTAGTGTGTTGAATGAAAAAAAAATATTATGAAGATATTACTCCATGACAAGATAATCACACCAACTTTTGTTTATAAATAAAACATTGAACTAAGATTTACCATTTCACAACTATCAGAACATTCATGAACATTTGCATGTGTAGGGTTGGTGTGATAAGATAATTTGTTCATAAACAATATATCATTCATGCAAGAAGGTGATAATCCTTCCTACATTTTTTTTTTCATAATTAAAACATTTAACTAAGATTCCCATTCTAAAACATTATGAATATTTGCATGTTTAGAATTGGCGTGATGAGATTGTTCATAAATAATATATCATTTATGCAAGGAGGTGATAATCCCACCTACAATTTGTTTTTCATAATTAAATCATTCAACTAAGATTACCATTCCATAACTCTCATGAACATTTGCATGTCTAGGGTTGTCGAACATTTGCATGTCTAGGGTGGGTGCGACAAGAAAATTGGTTCATAAATAATATATAATTCATGCAAGGAGGTAATTATCTCACGTACATTTTTTTTTTCATAATTAAAACATTCAACTAAGATTACCCTTCTACAACTATCATGAATATTTGCACGTTAGAGTTGGCGTGATGAGATAATAGTACATAGGTTTTGTTCATATGCAAAGCAATTACAATTACATTAAGTTTATTAATTACAATTACATTATGTTTGTCATTATAAAATGATTATCCATGTTCTTAGGTTTAGAGGGTAGTTGATGAATGTTCAACTTATTTCATGTTTATTGAAATTGTGAAATGATTTTTCATTTTAATTTTAAAGTTTTAAAAAATAATAAATAATTTGAGGTTTTTTTTTTAAGATGTGGATTTAGATTAGTAATAATTTCATTCAAATACTTAAAATTTAAAACTAAAAACTTGTGTAAACATTGATATGTAAAATTATATTTTTTCATTATTATAAAATATATATATTTACATTATAACATTATTTTAATGTAAATATCAAATTTGTAGTATTTCTATTTATTTATAAATGAAATATTTATGATTTTACATTTGTATATTAGGTATACATATCAAATATTTCATATATATATGATGTAAAAATTGTAATTTACATATTTAAGTGACAACATCTCTATTATATTAAGCTATAAATATAACACCTTTAAATACAATAAATGCATACAAATAAATTCTAGGATATGTGTACAAATTCAAGCATTGAGTTATAAAAGATTTTCTATCATAAGATGGATAAAAACTAGCAATTGCTAAGGAAGTGCAAAGATATGTCTATTCATTGAGAAAATATAAATATCAAATTAAATTTGCAAGGAAAGAAAATAAAAATGCATGACAAGTACTAAAATAATTTTATTCTTTGTTTTATTAAACAAGTTTGTTTAACACTAAATCTAAGGCTAACTTTATGTGCTACTTGAAATCATATGACCAGAGTACTCTAAGATCAATAATGACAACATGGGATAGTGGCTTTCTTGTAGAGAGTATATTGGTTGGAAATGCCTTTTGGTGCTAGAGTATGACCTAAAATTGTTTCTCAATGGTCAAGAGGTTGTCCTCCTAATATGTAAGAAAAAGGCTTAAGGCCCCAAGATCCCAAGGCATTTGGTGGGAGTGGAAGGTTTCCCCCTTATGGACCACCAAAAATTTATATCAAGTGGCTAGGTATCTCTCGACACATGATAATGTTGTTTCTCATCGGGTTCTCAAGACTATATCAACCAAGAGTAGCCTAGTAGCCCTAGGTATTGTAGGATTTTTTCCACTTTGAAAGAATAAAACTACAAAGTCTTAGAAAAAATAACATATGAAAGGGGGAAACCTTTCTAGAAGTTTGTATGTCTATATAGCTAGAGATATAATGGATGTGAAAAAAAGAGTAAAAGAGAATTTAAGAATACATTAGACATCTTACTTTCTATTAATGCAAAGTATATGACATTCATGGAGTTGATTGGTAAATAGAAATAGGGAATTTTTTGGTGCATGTGGAGGGACTATATCTTGCATATGAATTATGCAATATATTATCTAAAATTTGATATGGGCATAGGACTAAAACTTGGATACAATTGTAAAAATTGTCCTAGTGCCAACATAGAGTGGACAACCTTGTGGTGGGGCACCATTTTGGAGTTGCATAAACTCAAAAAACATAGATGTAAAAGGAGAAATATGTTTGGTAACATAGAGTGAACAACCTTGTAGTGGGGCACCCTTTTGAAGTTGCATAAACTAAACAAAACATAGATGTAAAAGGAGAAATATGTTTGCCAAACATAGAGTGGACAACCTTCTCATGGGGTACCATTTTGGAGTGGCATAAACTAAAAAAACATAAATGTAAAAGGAAAAATAAACATAAAGACAACATATAAAACATGGTCTAGCAAGAAAAATTATTCTAAAACATAATGAAAAACAAAGTTAGCTTGTAAAATTTCAATCATAACCTGTTTTATAAAAAAAACCCAATAAGCATTAGATTACACCATCTAATTGATAAAACGACATCTTTAAATTACACCATATTTTATATATATTTTTTAAATTCTTCAATCTTCAATTTTCTTTTCAACATCTAATGGGTAAAGAAACCCAATAAGCATTAGATTAAAGCATTAGATTACACCATCTAATTAGTAAAAGGACATGGTTACATTACACCATATTATATATGTATATATATTTTAAATTCTTCAATTTTAATTTTTTTTTTCAACATCTAATTGGTAAAAACGACATGGTTAGATTACATCATA
>JASDQU010173619.1:4229-21038 GCA_032191745.1 Picea mariana | reverse complement strand
TTCCTTCATCCACAGGTCATAGTTCCACAGATCACAGTTCTCACCATGGGAAAGGCGTAGTTCCAGAGGGTGTAGTTCCACAGGTCATAGTTCCAGAGGGTGTAGTTCCACAGGTCATAGTTCACAGGTCACAGTTCTAGAGGGCGTAGTTCCACAGGTCATAGTTCCAGAGGGCATAGTTCCGCAAGTCACAGTTCCACAAGTCATAGTTCCAGAGGGCGTAGTTCCACAGGTCATAGTTCTGGAGGGCGTAGTTCCATAGGTCATAGTTCCACAGGTCATAGTTCTAGAGGTCATAGTTCCAAAGGGTGCAGTTCCAGAGGTCACAGTTCCAAAAGGTGTAGTTCCAGAGGGCGTAGTTCCAAAGGTTATAGTTCTAGAGGGCATAGTTCCAGAGGGCATAGTTCCAGAGGGCATAGTTCCACAGGTCATAGTTCCAAAGGGCGTAGTTCTAGAGGGCGTAGTTCTAGAGGGCGTAGTTCTAAAGGTCATAGTTCCAGAGGGCATAATTCCACAGGTCATAGTTCCATAGGGCCTAAGTTCTAGACGACGTAGTTCCACAGGTCATAGTTCCAGAGGGCATAGTTCCACAGGGCATAGTTCTATAGGCCATAGTTCCAAAGGTCAGAGTTCCAGAGGGCGTAGTTCCACAGGTCAAAGTTCCAGAGGGCGTAGTTCCACAGGTCATAGTTCCAGAGGGCATAGTTCCACAGGTCATAGTTCTAGAGGGCATAGTTCCACAGGTCACAGTTCCACAGGTCATAGTTCCACAGGTCATAGTTCTACAGGGTGTAGTTCTAGAGGTCAGAGTTCTAGGGGTCATAGTTCCAGAGGGCGTAGTTCCACAAGTCACAGTTCCACGGGTCATAGTTCCAGAGGTCATAGTTCCAGAGAGCGTAGTTCCACAGGGCGTAATTCCATAGGTCATAGTTCCAGAGGGCGTAGTTCCAGAGGGCGTAGTTCCACAGGTCATAATTCTAGAGGGCGTAGTTCCACAGGTCATAGTTCCAGAGGACATAGTTCCAGAGGGCGTAGTTCCACAAGTCATAGTTCCAGAGGTCATAGTTCCATAGGGTGTAGTTCCAGAGGTCATAGTTCCAGAGGGTGTAGTTCCACAGGTCACAATTCCAGAGGGTCTAGTTCCACAGGTCATAGTTCCAAAGGGCGTAGTTCCACAAGTCACAATTCCACAGGTCATAGTTCTACAGGGCGTAGTTCCAGAGGTCATAGTTCCAAAGGGCATAGTTCCACAAGTCACAGTTTCACAGGTCATAGTTCCAGAGGGCATAGTTCCACAGGTCAAAGTTCCACAGGTCATAGTTCTGGAGGGCGTAGTTCCACAGGTCATAGTTCCACATGTCACAGTTCCACAGGTCATAGTTCCAGAGGGCGTAGTTCTAGAGGTCATAGTTCCAGAGGTCATAGTTCCAGAGGGCATAGTTCCAGAGGTCATAGTTCCAGAGGGCGTAATTCCATAGGTCATAGTTCCAGAGGGCATAGTTCCATAGGTCATAGTTCCATAGGTCACAGTTCCACAGATCATAGTTCCATAGGTCATAGTTCTAGAGGTCATAGTTTTAGAGGTCATAGTTCCAAAGGGCATAGTTCCACAAGTCACAGTTCCATAGGTCATAGTTCCAAAGGGCGTAGTTCCACAAGTCATAGTTCCAGAGGGTGTAGTTCCAAAGGGCGTAGTTCCACAGGTCATATTTCCAGAGGGCATAGTTCCCACGAGTCATAGTTCCAGAGGGTGTAGTTCCACAGGTCATAGTTCCATAGGGTGTAGTTCCATAGGTCATAGTTCCACAGGTCACAATTCCACAGGTCATAGTTCTACAGAGTGTAGTTCTAGAGGTAAGAGTTCTAGAGGTCATAGTTCCAGAGGGTGTAGTTTCACAAGTCACAGTTCCACAGGTCATAGTTCTAGAGGTCATAGTTCCAGAGGGCGTAGTTCCACAGGTCATAGTTCCAGAGGGCGTAGTTCCACAGGTCACAGTTCCAGAGGGCATAGTTGCAGAGGCCGTAGTTCCACAAGTCACAGTTCCACAGGTCAGAGTTCCAGAGGTCATAGTTCCATAGGGCATAGTTCCAGAGGGCATAGTTCTAGAGGTCATAGTTCCAGAGGTCACAATTCCAGAGGGTGTAGTTCCACAGGTCATAGTTCCAGAGGGCGTAGTTCCATAGGTCATAGTTCCAGAGGACGTAGTTCCACATGTCATAGTTCCATAGGTCACAGTTCCACAGGTCATAGTTCTACAGGGCGTAGTTCTATAGGTAATAGTTCCAGAGGGCATAGTTCCACAAGTCAGAGTTCCACAAGTCATAGTTCTAGAGGGCGTAGTTCCATAGGTCAAAGTTCCATAGATCATAGTTCTAGAGGGCGTAGTTCCACAGGTCATAGTTCCACATGTCACAGTTCCACAAGTCATAGTTCCACAGGGCGTAGTTCTAGAGGTCATAGTTCCAGAGGTCATAGTTCCAGAGGGCATAGTTCTAGAGGTCATAGTTCCAGAGAGCGTAGTTCCACAGGTCATAGTTCCAGAGGGCGTAGTTCCATAGGTCATAGTTCCAGAGGGCGTAATTCCACAGGTCATAGTTCCACAGGTCATAGTTCCACAGGGCATAGTTCTAGAGGCCAGAGTTCTAGAGGCCATAGTTCAAGAGGGCGTAGTTCAAGAGGTCACAATTCCACAGGTCATAGTTCCAGAGGGCCTAAGTTCTAGAGGGCGTAGTTCCACAGGTCATAGTTCCACAAGGCGTAGTTCTAGAGGTCATAGTTCCAGCGGTCATAGTTACAGAGGGCGTAGTTCTAGAGGGTGTAGTTCCACAAGTCATAGTTCCAGAGGGCGTAGTTCCAAGGTCATAGTTCTAGAGGGCGTAGTTCCACAGGTCATAGTTCCACATGTCGCAGTTCCACAGGTCATAGTTCCACATGTCGCAGTTCCACAGGTCATAGTTCTACAGGGCGTAGTTCTAGAGGTCATAGTTCCAGAGGGCATAGTTCCACAAGTCATAGTTCCACAGGTCATAGTTCCAGAGGGCGTAGTTCCACAAGTCATAGTTCCAGAGGGCATAGTTCCACAGGTCATAGTTCCAGAGGGTCACGCATGGATGATTTTAGGGGCTAAATTTCGCACATGGGCTAATTTTCCATGGTTTTTCCAAAAACGAGATTCGTTATTTTAAAAATGATTCGCCCAAATTCTATAGAATAAAATTATTTTACCTTAAAAATCGCCAAAACTTTATAAAAACTATATAAAATCCTTAGAAATTTGAATATTTTTACAAAAATATCGCCAAACATTTATAGTTGGCATAGGAAGGATAAGTAGGATTCGCCAAGGTTTCTACATTTTAAAATAAATTTTCATCCTTAAAATCATCCCTAAGAGGGTGTAGTTCCAGAGGGCGTAGTTCCACAGGTCATAGTTCCAGAGGGCGTAATTCCACATGTCATAGTTCAGAGAGCATAGTTCCAAAGGGTGTAGTTCCACAAGTCATAGTTCCACAAGTCACAGTTCCAGAGGTCATAGTTCTGGAGGGCGTAGTTCCAGAGGTCATAGTTCTGGAGGGCGTAGTTCCAGAGGTTATAGTTCTGGAGGGCGTAGTTCCACAGGTTACAATTCCAGAGGGCGTAGTCAATCAAGACTTAAACGCGTCTCGAATTGAAACTCTATCTTATTATAAATTCAACTACCTGTGGCAACTTATCCCTCTTGACTAAACTATTGTTGAGAAGTGCTTGCTGACAAATTGACACTCTTTGAGAGAAGACATATTTTCCTTGGACAATATCAGAATCTTTGGTAATCATAGTAATAAAATGAGCTCTGTGTGCCCACACTTGCAACTTGTCATCTATTTTTGGTTGTTTATATGATATGCAATTGTAGATGAATTTATGCATTCAAGTTGGTTTTTAATCTGAACTTACAATTTATTTGTCTCGAGCACTATCTAGGTTAGTAATATGGTAAACTTTGTATGATGAACAAAGAAGATGTCAAGGGTATTGGAGTCTAACAAAAACCAACCTGGTTTCAATTACCTTCCACCAACAATCTTGGCATCAATAAGTATGGAACTTGGAGGTGTAGTACTAGGTCAATTGAACTTTCCAATTGATTACATGTCTTTTTCCATACGCATGCATGATATTAATTGGAATTTAAGTCAGTTTTGCAATTAAAAAAAAAAATTATCCAACAAAGCTTACATAAAAATTTAATACCCTCGGACAACCATGAGTTTTGGCTAGCTCAAAAATCTTCCCACTTCCCATTCTATCTTATCCGAAACTGATATAAAGAGAAAAATGTCAGACTTATGCTTCAGTGCTTTGTAAAAGATATCAGCTATGCAAGACAAAGAAAGATTAAAAAGGCCACTCAATTAGAATGCAAACCGCAAGGCCATAGATGCTATGGATCGAAACCCAAAACAAGTTATGCATGGAGCTTGTATGAAGCCCAAGGAATTAATAAATCTATGTAGTAAAACAACTACCTTTAAACCAAAAGATCCTGTRCATCAAACTCTTTTATTATCAGACAGTGCATCAAACTCAAATACAAGATCTTGCACTCTTTTATTATTAGAAGGTTGCACTCAAAATGAGCACTTAAAACATCCCCAAAATGAGTTTAAAACATCTTCAAAATGAGTGAATAATACTGAAGGTCGGTGTGTGTACAAGCTATGCAATACAAAGATGCAGGAGAGTATTAGTGTGGAACAAAATCCCATCAAAATATGCCATTATAGGAAGATACTTTGCAATTTTTGATTAAAAATGCCAATACAGAGGCATAAAGTTCTTAATAATTCTTTAAGAAAGAGAATATACAATAGAAAACATCAGCCTGTCCCTGTTACTTTGCCTAAATATTCCTTCCATCGCAATACAAAATCCACAAATTTATAAATTTCCAGTCGTTGCAAATTAGTGTTGTTAGAGTCCATGGAAGAAATCCCAATTTTCTGATACAAAATAGGTCTTGGATCTGTGGTGTTGTCATGTTAGTTATAGTAAGGAAAATATGTACTCTAATTTTAATTCAAAATGAAGAAATAAATTATGAAACATATGCATTGAAGTGACAATTTGGGCACTGCTGCTCTACAACACTTGAAAATTGCATTATAAATAAATAAATGCTCTTAGAGAGCTACTTTAATCAAAATGGGGACTAAACTGCACCCTCAATTTCACATTGAACAGTCTCGATAGGAAACAGAAGAATGCTTCATATAGATACGGGAATACAACAGATGGAGAGAATGTGTAGCATGGCATGGATTCTGCACTTGGGTATGATTCTCAGCAGAATAACAAGTCAAAACTTGGGAGCAATAATTCCCATAAAACATAGTAAACAGATGATCAAATTGCATTGCTTGGTAGCCTGTTCAATTTTGTGATGTAGCTCCAATTGTGTCAAGAGAATTAGATATATTCTTCATCCGGGGTCACAAATCAAGATCCGTTTCTACACATGCAAGAGCAATATGGAATACACCAAGTACTTCTTTCTTTGCATATGCTTCTTGCAGGAATGATGGATCCACAATTTCTGATAGTGGGTGTTCCTCTTTGAATGCCTTTCTAACCCAAGAGACCAAGTCCATGTCAAAGGATGCAAGTTGGAATGTTGGAGATAGACCTTTCCAAAAGAACAATTCCAAATGAATAAACATCCCATTTTTGTGTTGGCTTGTGGCCAGCAACGGAGGCTTTTGGAGCATGGTAATTACTCACAAATGAATGTGAACTTCCACCATTAGCTGGACATTCTACTGCCAATATTATAACTCCTCCTGGGAATGTGCTTCCACGAGCAGCAGCTGAGGTTTTGCCTGATGTGAGGGCTCCACCAAGGATTCCTCCAATTTGTTGAGGTGCAACTCCACTGCCAGCAATACTAATGAGACAACCCAAGCCAAAATCTGAGATATATGGCTGCATATTGTTATCCAACAGAGTATTTGTGGGCTTAATGTCTCCATGTACATATTTACAAGGACTATACTCGTGCAGATAGGACAGATTGCTTGCAATTCCCTTAGTAATTTTTATCCGAGATGCCCAGGGCAGAGGTGTAGCTGGATGGCCCGATCTACCTGCCAGACTTGGTAGGAATTGTCAGGCTAGTTGTCAACCAAGCAATGCAATTTAGACTCTCCATCCTACTACATATAAAAAAGATGATAATATTTGAATAGAGAGTTAGCTTCAAAGCTGAATTCGGTAGTTTTAAACAAATAAAAAATCCATGCATTTGATATAAATCGTCGTGGATTAATCGATTGAAGAAGTGGTCTAGGAAACTTTACAATAACAACTGGATTTTTAAACTTGGAACTGAGCCTTCCTACCTCAGAACTACGAACAAAGTAGGCCAAAAAACATTTTTCAAGCAACACTCTAGGGTTGATAGAAAATAACAAACCAAATAGATCTAATAGGCAATGATGAAAACCATTTTTTGGTTCTTCTTCTCATTAAAATCCTCAACCTGACAATTATCAATATTATACCCTGCAAATAGTGTTTTTTGAGCAACCAAGGTGAAGAGAAAAAATCCACCTTTAAATCAAATAAACTTAAAATTGTATCGATAAAATAAAACTTACCATGCAATGCAATTGCCAAGCTTCCATTTGGAATGAAGTCAGAGATCAACAACTTCTCATCAGCTGTCCAATAACATGCTCAAGTTTCACTATGTTGGGATGTCGAATTCGTCCAATGGCTTGAACTTGAACCTCAAATTCCTTAAATCTTTGAGCACCTCCCTCGCCCAACCTCCTCACTGCCACTGGAATCCCATTGCCAAGCACCACTTTGTACACAATTCCCAATCCACTCTTCCCCAAGACACAAGCTGAAGCTCTGAACAATTCATCTAAGTCAAAGGTGAAACCTTTGTCAATGGGAATGAGATCTCCTTGTTCTCCCTTCTCTAAGGCTGTTTCAGAGGTATCCCCGTTGCTACAAAAACATTGRGGAATCCCTCCCCCTGCCAACTTCTCCTTTCATGCACAGGGGTCTTCCAATACAAATAGACAAAGAGTAGGCCAACTATGGCAATACCCACAACATGTCCCAACGATATTGCAACAATTACACCAGTTTTAGGACCTCTTCTTACTGCAGGGGTTGCCCCTTGATTATTAGGGCTCCCTTGGAAAGGGCCTTGTAAAGGAAAATTGAGATTAGGTGTAGATACGAGCTTTTTTGCAAGGATTTTTCCAGGGGAATCCACAAAGACCAGAATCGTTCACAAAGGCCGTTGACCCTTGTTTTGCAAGAGATCCATCTTGTGGAATCAGTCCATTGAGATTATTGTTCTGTAAATCTAAACTAACAATCAGAGGCAACTTACCGAGAGTTTGAGGAGTTGAGCCCAACATCCTGTTATAGGAAAGATTGAGATTGCTCGACAACGAAGAAAGGTTACCGAGATCCCTAGGGATTGAGCCATTTAGAAGATTAGAAAAGAGATCTAACTGCACTAGATTATTAAGGTGTGATCCAAGCCCAACTGGAATCAGGCTTACGAAGAAATTGTTCTGTAATAGCAACCTCTACAACAATTTACACCTCATAAAATCTTGAGGAATAGATCCAGTAAGGGAATTGCTTGAGAGATCCAGGTTCTGAGGTTTGGGAAATCTAGTAACCTCGACAGGAATATATCGGGTCATATTGTTTTCATAAAGAAATACACTATGAAGCGCAAAAGCATTAAATAACCRGGCGGGTATTAAGCCATTCAGCTTATACTTGTGAAGGTTCAACCTACGRAGAAAAAACAGAGCTCCTAACTCGGAAGGGATATAACCTTCAAGATATTTTCCTATTACAGTGAAGTCCAAACCTTCAGGATCCGAGCTCCCCACCAGCGTCATGCAAGAGACTCCTGTCCACCTGCAGGGCATTGTATCTTCCTCATTCCATTCTAGGAGTGCATGCATTGGATCTGAACTCATTGCAGCTTTGAAATCGCAAGTGCCAAGGCTAATCGCTTAGAAAATTGCATTGTCTTTGTTACTACTTTCTTTCTCTCGCTCGCTCACTCTGCCTATATATCTCGATTTCTGTTCCACATGTATCGCTCTGAGAGCCTCTCTTGAATCCAAGCATGCGAAGAGCTCCCCCGGTGAATCGTGCGCGATCCTGGTTGCATTTCTCTATGTTCTCAGCTTTTCACGCGATTTCGGTTGCATTTCTATGTGCTCTCAGCTTTTCTCTATGCTGGGATAAACCAGAACTGGGCATCAAAATGAGCGGGAGTGGATATTTTAAAAAAATTGAAACGGAGGGTGGAGGGTGTAAGCCGCATTAAATCGGGAGGATGTTGCCGGACGGGAAATTTGGCGATCATAGTGTGCCGGCGGGAGAAGGGGTCGCCGCGAAATGTGACATCGCGGTTGCCGTGAAAGCTTTACCACCGGGAGATGGGACAGGGCCGGAGCTCTGACAGGATTGCCGGTGGGACAAAGGTGCATTTCGTTTGCGCTTTAGCCTACGCCAACTTAAAACCCGTTTAATAATTAGTAAAACAAATGTAAATGCCCTGAATAACAAAGTTCCGAGGCTATTTCGACCTSCATAATAAAGAAACGAGGGAGTTCCGAGACATCCCAACAACCAGGCTGCAAAATTGGAGACTTGAAGTAGCAGAAAAAAAAATTCCCAAGACGTAGTACAGAGCAGAAGGGTTTAACACTCAACGCTTAAAGGGAAAATTATTACGAATACACCTTGCATTTAAGTGCAAAAAGGAATCCAGTAATTCTCAAGGAGTAAGAATTGGGCCTAAACAAGGATAGTGAAGGAGCTTAAGATCGACATCACATCATTACACTGTAAGACTCATTACCCAATTAGAAGAGCTTCCATCATGTCAGAATTATATGTAAGTAATTGTTAAAGCAAAAGTCAGGTCATTTCATTTAACTTCTCCCTTCCCTTCCACAGTTGCCACTGTATAAAAATTTAAATATACCCTCTTTTTTCTAAAAAGGAACATAAAAATCCTTTCATAACTAATTATGATAAATTTAGGTTTGCTGCGTCCACCACCACCAAATAACATGGAAAAACTTACAGGTCCAGACATAGTAAGGATTGACAGACACCAAATAACATGGAAAAACTTACAGGTCCAGACATAGTAAGGATTGACAGATTGAGAGCTCTTTCTTGATTCTTGATGAGTATGGGACCCAAACCTTTAAAACGCTTCTAAAAAGGGAAAAAATGGGCACATGACCAGCGGATCTACAAATGCACAAAGAGAAATCACCATTTCACACCAGCAATGGCGCCTTAGTAAGAGAATCTTTATCGAGTAGTCAACACGTTTCTGGCAACGAAGCTATTCTCATTAAATTAAGCAAGAAGGTGAACATCACACGCACGACCTATGAATTGATTGCCTGCCACGATTTCTGAGGGCGTAGGCTATTGCTTTTACGATTTGTAGATTTCGCCATCGAATCTGAGCAAATTTCAGAGTCCTATGCTTTTCATATGGGGTCTCGAATTACAAGTAGTTACACTTATTCAAATAAGTCTATAGAGCTCGCCCATTTCCTTAACCCTTGTCGTTTCTGTAACCGTCATTTCTGTATTATAAAGATGTAATCAACCTTAATCTAGAAGATCAAAATTATCTATCTGTTTTGCCAAGTGTGAAGAAAAAAATAAGCATTCCTAAGATAAGAACAAATTCTCAAGAGTTTCATAGTGAAACAGGGCGTTGGTCAATTCCTAAAAAGCCATGGGATGAAAGAGTGTGTCACCTTTGTGACACTAAGAAGGTTGAAGATGAAAACACTTTCTCTTAGATTGTCCAGTCTATACCCATATTAGATCTCATTTTCAAAATAATTATCACACTACTAACCTTCCTAATCTCTTAACTCAACAAAAGTATGGTGATCTTGGAAAGCTTCTCTTAATGCTTTTCTAGCAGAAACAAAATTCTAAAGAATCACAAGTAATAACTTACCATCTTAAGGTCTGATAACCAATTCGGTCTTAATGGATGTTAATCATCATCATCTACATCTACAAGTAAATTGATTGATCAATTATCTGGTATCTGGGTTTGATTTAATTCAATCCGACTTGATTTGATCTGATAAATATTTGCTTTCCGCCAAACCCATATTTTTTTTTATTGGAAATTTTGATACAGAAGGATGGGCTTTTTGAACGACAGCCATGGTGAATATGTATTCGTTGGCTGAAAGGCATATAGTGCTGGATAAGATGCACCATCTTCATGCCGCTTGTGAGTTATCAGTCTTACGGAATGAAAATAGGGGGGCGACAAAAACAGATCAGACGCTTGTGAATTATCAGTCTTAGGGAATGAAAATAGGTGGGTCGACAAAAAACAGATCAGAGAAGAACATGAGTTGAGCCCACCTGAGCATTCCTGCAAAGGGAAACGGGCGCGTTTAATGGAGTTTGAGGCAGGGATGGCCTTTGACAACACTGCAAATGTTGGTGCAGGTAATGAGAATTTATGGAAAGATGTTGAAATGATTATGGAAAGATTTCGGATCGATGGCTTCATTGACATGCATCTAAATTAAGTGAATCGAACTGTTGGCCATAAGTTCTCTACAATCCCCGTCGGTTATAAATTCAATTAATTATTCTCTACACTCAACTCCAGTATTTTGTTCATGTGGTTGATCGACGATGCGACTTTTTTCAGCCATCTATGACTGGATTTCTGCTCTTCCACCTCCCTCGTGTTGGGTAAAGGTGGACGTCTCTTCCACCATTTTATAAGCATAGCAATGGCGAAATACTGATTAGTAAATTTGTTATCAGTAAAAGCGTTGTAAAGGGGGTTCTGCGCTTTCAATTTGAAATGTCATTATACCATAAGGAAAGTGAATATATTCGGTTTTCCTGTCGGTTGGGCAGGATGTCTTTTAGTGATTGGGAGGAAAACAAGATGTCTAATGAATGTACTCGCCAGTGACAACAAAATTTCAGATTGGCATCAGTATGAATTAGCACAACACCATACGGAGGCCAATATCCAGTTCCGTTGCACCGTTAAAATATTTCCAGATTGGATAGAAGTGCAGGTCTGAATCCGTAATCTGCTATGTGTGACGTTATTGCATTATTGCTTGAAAAAGAAATGAGAGAGCAGCGATTTGAAGATGAACGACACTTCCCATCTCGGCTCTTGTTCTCAATTGGCCCCCAATTTGATCAATCTTATATCCTCATGTTTTCACTCTCGAGTCATCCAATATTCCTCCTCGATGTGAATTACTATACACATATATATACTAGTATGTAAAAATCACCAAGTACATAAAACATTGCACTCCTCTCAACTATTTTTCCAATGTTAGCAAAATCATCCATTTTCCATAAATCATAAATGAATCAACATAATAAAGTAACCATGCCAAACACATAACACAACATATATAGTTCGAATCCCCAAGATGGGGAGAAAACCCACTTCAATCATAGTAACCAATAGTGAATCTATTGGAAATGCACATGGTCATATTTGGGGTTGGGGGCCACCAATAATGCCCCAGATTTATCAATATATCACGAACTCAAATGGCCAGTTGCTTTAACAAAGTGCGTTATTTCACAATATGTACATTTGTGACACTAACCAAACTATTCATTGTTTGGATCACTCGATCCTTCAAGATGATGTCATGGTCAATCCACCATCCAAACTTGTCTCTAGCTAACACATAACTATCCAATTATTGTCCATCGTTGTACAAGATCCACTAAATCATCTTGGTTCACCCAAATCCATCTAGGTTCACCTTGGCTCAATTTTCCTCATCATGATACAAATGGCGGCATCAAGGATCAAGTTGTGACTTCGAAACACAATCACCTCATTGCGAGACAAATGATGACGCTGTAGCCCAAGTGGTGATGCTACAACATAGAAAGGCACATCAAAAAACATTGAGGCACAACCTACCACGCCATCTCAGTTGTTTGGGCTCACCTAGAGGAAATTGTCCATAGTGAGATACTCATTCTAGTTTTCTCTAGGTTCTTGTAGGTTTTCCTAGGCCATTCCAAAATCATTCCACGACATTCTATCCCATTCCAAGTTGTTTTGGAGGTCATTCTAGAATCATTCCAAGGCATTCCAACTCATCTATAGTGAGACACTCATTCTAGTTTTCTCTGGGTTCTTGTTTGTTGTCCTAGGCCATTCCAAAATCATTCCAGGGCATTCTATCCCATTCCAAGTTGTTTTGCAGGTCATTCTAAAATCGTTCCAAGGCATTCTGACTCATCTCAGAACATTCCATGTCATTCCAACTCATATTAAAATATTGCATGCCATTCCAAGTCATTCCAAAATTGTTCCAAGGCATTCCAGTGTATTCTAACTAGTGCTAGAACATTCCAAAGAGTCTTAAAATGTTCCACAAATTTCCCAGACATTCTCAAACCAATGTGAGACCATGAAAACCAAGGAACTCCAACCTCCATCAAGACATTAAAAGAAGACAAAGACTCCAAGTGCCTCTAAAACTCCATTCCAAGAGGTCTTATGCCAAGTATTTCAAGTATGCCTTCTCCAAAACTCCAAAATGCATTTCTTCCAAGTCTTGTCCTTATGCCTCTAGAATGCCTAATTTTGATTGTGTAATGCCTGCATATTGTAATTAAATGCAGAAAAAATGTTGAAGAGATCAATCTTAAACATAGTAATAACACGTACTAGAAAACCATATGGGAAAATCAACAAAGAATTCCTTCTGTCAATACTTAGTAAAAGTGTAGTTCCTTGAATGTAAATGTTCGTCGACATTTTAACACATGAATCCGTTGTTGTGAAGAACAGTCACGTGGAAATATATAAAATTGTGATAATTTAGCATATGATAAAAAAAGTTACATAATAGATTTTTGTGATAATTTAGCATATGATAAATACGTGGAGATGATGGAATCTGAAATGGAGATAATAGAGCCAAATATGGAGTCGTAGGTGGATATAGTGGAGCTCGAAGTGAGATATAATGGAGCGCGAGGTGAAGTAGCCATTTTAATCTTCCTTTATCTTGGTTTAATTAGGTTAGTTTAATTTAATTTCAATATGTGTGTGTGCTTGTGTTTTATTTCGCAAAAGGTAAGAGCCGACATATACAATTTTCATTTACTTAATTATTATTATTATTATTTAAGAGTGTCACGTGTCAGCTCCACGTTGAATTTAGGCACGAAATCACACATCGACCTAATATTGGGCTGTAGAATGCGCCTCTCGACACAACAAGAAGAAAAAAATGAAAAAGTTTGATAGATAAAGATGCATTGAATCAGTAAAAGGGGAATGATCATCTTGGATAAGAGAATGACGATTTGATAACACTATAAATTGAATGAAAAAAATCATAATTATCATTGTTGTAATCCCAATTTTAGGTTTTTTGATGTTGACAAGGTTCATTTTGTGCAAGTTCATATCTAAACTTAATAAAGAACATACAAGTTAGAAATTTTAGCAAGATTAATAGAGTTTGTAATCCCAAACATAATCATTAAATATGTTAGGGATCTAACCTCCCTAACCCCTCATGTAGGTAGAATTATATATTTTCCATGTAATTAAGGTCAACATTAGTTTATAAAACCTATTTAATAAATGTGAACAAGTCAATGTAAGAAGACCTAATAGAAGCTTCTGCTTCTAGAAAGATCTTATGCTAAAAGGTTCTTTAGAAGATAGAATTAGTATAAATAAGAGTAGGAGGCATGAAAAGTCTTTGTCTTGAGAATTATTGTAATAGAGATCTATTGGAGGTTTCCCCCTCGAAGAGGCAAGTGAACATTGTTTCCTATCAATAAATGTATTATTTTGTTGTTGTGGTTTCATATATTTTGTTGTTTTGTTGTTATTCTCTGCAATATTTATGTTTTCTACTATTATAATAGATCTGGTACCTTACAAGTCGTATCAAAGCACTTTCCTTGGCAAGAATTGTGTGTTAAATTTTTTCAAGGTAGAGACGTATTCTGGCATCTTAAAACTACAAATATCTGTCATTCATCGCATAAATCCATGGTCGGGGAAGCATACATGCAAGAATGTGATGGTGTCATCTTGGACTTTCAAATCTTATGTGAATGAAGATAGTGCATCTTGGACTTGCCTTGGTGTCATCCGACACGACATAATTAAACACATGCCTCATATTTCCTATCCCAGTCTCCATCCGTTCAACCTTATCACCATGCTGATACAATGCGTATGTCATCTGCTCAACAATGTTCTCCAAGATAACAAGTTGATCATTTATTTTGCCTATCTCAGGCTCCCTGTCTGTGTCACTTCCATTTGCATGTGATCCAACCATGGAAAACCCTCCAAGTATCTTCATTCTACTTGCAAGATTTTTTTCCAAGGAACCTAAGAATTTTCCTCAAAGAATTCTCCAAAACTCTATGATGAGTTATGCAATGAACTTTGTAATCGTCTGCCTTTCCCAAGTGTTCATTTCACCCCACAAACTCTTCTCCTGGTATTCTCAAAGTGTGCGCACATGACCGTTCACAAGTCACAATCTCATCCGCAACTTGGAACTTACTTCTGTCACAAACCACACACAAACCAAATCCTACACCCAAACTGTCTCTATGATGGAACAATCTTCTATACCAAAACATTCATCAAGTCTGTGCCCAAACTATCTCTATGATGTGCCCTATAACCATTTTAATAGAGCATGCTTCAAGCTTTGTTACCACCTATTATGACCCCACATGATGCCTCTAGAATGTTGCAATCATACACCTCTTAAGGGTGTGTAGCACGGTGATAGTTCTCACTTGGTGTAACACCCTGTTTCCCCCAGATTGTAAATATAACTGGACTGGCCAAGGACTAAGGCAAACTCATAAGTATGTATATGGGATGTAAATGGACCTGCAGGAAGAGGTCAATGAATGTGAATAATATTTTGAATTTATTACAGGACTGCTGAGAGGGGATGTGCAAAAAAGAGACCACGATGGCGTTGGAAGGCACCTGAATAGGTGGCGTTAACTTCCACCCTAAAGGAATACCGTATTTGGACTCCACTGGCCCGGAGAACCAAAAGCGGCTCACTGGCCCCCAAATTTAGTGTCTCGCAGGCTGGTAGCCGGGCGACTTAACGAGGGATGGGATGGTGAACCACCCATCCGTAGAGCCGTCAGGCCTGATCGACGCGAGGGTAATCGTGCCACACGCAACCTCGCGAGAGGATAAGGCGTATGGAGAAGCGATGGAAGGGGGGGGCAGAAGCGAGGGGAACTCTGGCAATTTTTACGCAGAGTGAGTGATAGAAGAGAGGAAGGATTGCAACCTTCGCTCCTAGTCACTGATAGGCAGAGAGACATAGTCTCAGAGCATTGTGGTCTTAGCTCGGGGGTGGCTAGTGGTAAATCCATTGGGAGTCGTTGAGCCTACGGTTGGGTGGAAACGAGCACCCCTCTCAGTATTCGCACCCACTTCGGGTGTTATATTCTGATAAGTGTTTTATATATATATTGCATCTTGAAATTCATAGAGTGGTATATATATATATATGCTCATAGAACTGGGAAATTGTAAATGATTTCAGTGTTAGAATGTCGATGCAGTGTTTGATAAGAATGAATAGATATATGCTTATAATAGAGGAAACCAGACATGATTTATGTTGATAAATGGATTTGATTATGCGTGAGCTGAACCAAGTCAGACTTCCAGTCCCTCTTCGGGAATTTGTTTCCCTTTGTCTGTTTCCAGGAGTGCCCTGGGTTTGATCTCTTCACAGAGATTCCCTTCTTAGAAAGGCTTACCAAGAACCGGGAAAAAGGACTTGGATGTGCAAGCCTTAGCAACCCTGTATGAAGAGGAATAACCCTCTTCAAAATCCCGAAGTAGCAGCGTAAGGATAAGTATTGATCAACGGATGAGATCCTGTCGGGGAACCTGCGGTCATTCACGACCGTTAAATCGAAGGAACGAACGAGGGCGTTAATTGCCTTAACCCTTTTCCCTCTATCTTCGTGGATAGCGAGGAAATCTGAATCGTAGACCCCCAGGATCCATGGAAACATCTGGACCGTTGATTTTTCCACGTCCAAAGAGCAGTAGAAAAGGGCGCGGCATCGGGACCGATCTGAATTGTCAGATCTGAACTAGGAATCCCGACAGTCGTTAGATCTTTAGGGAGATAAACGAGGGTTAAGCCTCGTGAATGGGGGCAAAACGGATCCGAGTCGTCCATCCGAGGAGGACAGGTGGCAGAGATCCAGGGAACTCGTGAACTCGGAGGTTCGTGAGATGGGTGTCCAAAGGTTGGATGTTCCAAGTCGCGAGTGGCGAAGCCACGAAAGGATCCAAGCCGTCCATCTGAGGAGGACAGGTGGCAGAGATCCAGGGAACTCGTGAACTCGGAGGTTCGCGAGATGGGAGTCCAAAGGTTGGATGTTCTAAGTCGCGAGTGGCGAAGCCACGAAAGGATCCGAGCCATCCATCCGAGAAGGACAGGTCGCAGACATCCAGGGAACTCGTGAACTCGGAGGTTCGCGAGATGGGAGTCCAAAGGTTGGATGTTCCAAGTCGCGAGTGGCGAAGTCATGGAAAGATCCAAACCGTCCATCCGAAGAGGACATGTGGCAGATATCGAGCGAACTCGGGAGTTCGCAGGGTGAACGCTCAAGTAATTGGTGTTAAAAGTCGCGAGGCGCGAGGACACGAAGCGACGAAGTGGCGAGAGGATCAGAGCCGTCCATCCGAG
>JASDQU010173618.1:0-21364 GCA_032191745.1 Picea mariana | reverse complement strand
CTCCTCCTATCAAAGTGATTGAGACTAAAAAAGAGGAAACCTCTTCTCCTTTGGACCCTATTTCATTTTCCCCAAAGGCTTAAACTCTTCCTCTAAAATCTGAGACCTCTCTATCCTCACCCAAGTTTCCTCTTTCCCCTCAAACCCAAACTGTAGTTGTAGTTGTCAAAGCTCCATCTCCCCCTTGCTCTCCTACAGGTCAGAACCCAATGGTAGGTGCTAATGCTCCTATAAATAGGATGGATTCCATAGTGGCTGCTAGGTCTACCTCTATTATCTTACTTCGGCCTATGAATTCTCTCTCTGTTGGAGACTACCTTAAATACATGCCCAAGTTCACAGAGGGAGGAAGACATAACTGATGAAGAACACCTTGTTGCCTTTTATAGTTATGCAGACAATCTTAACATTGAGAATGAAAATGTATGGATGAGAGTCTTTGTACAGAGCCTTGATGGTGAGGCTAGGAAATGGTTTAGGGGTTTGACTCCTGGATCTATTATTGGGATTGAAGCTTTAAATGATGCTTTCTTGAGACAGTGGGAGGATAAAAAATATTTTCTTTATTATATCACAGAAGTTGGATCCCTTAAGAGGAAAGAGGGAGAATCTATTTATGACTTCTCCAAGAGATTCAATAAAATGTAAAACAAGATTCTTGCTGAAATAAAGCCTATAGAAACCTCTGCCAAGATCACCTATGCCAGTGCTTTTGACCCCGAGTTTTTCCTTCTACTGAGAGAAAGAAGATCTACCTTCTTAGCTCATATGCAAGATAGAAGATCTACCTTCTTAGTTCATATGCAAGATGCAACCTTAGAAGTAGAATCAAATATAGTGGAAAATGACAAACTTAGGGGAAAATATGATAGGGACAAGAGAAAAAGTAGAGTTTAAGCCTCAACCTATGATTCCTTTGTTGTCCATCCTCAAGTTGATGAACTTACAAAATTGGTAAAATCATTTTCTACTGAAATGGAGAAGTTAAAACTTGAAGGAAAATGGACCTATAGGAACATACAAAATGATGATAATAGAGGTAATTTTAGAAGAACAAATAATGCCCCTTAGATCCTCCCAAGAGATCCAAGAAATAGAGATAGGGATGATAAAAAAATTCCAAGCCCCTCTACAAAACACCCTTGTTGATGATGAAGAAGGAGAGGATGAAGAAACTGATCCCGAAATCCATTGCCTTGGTGACACCTCTTCATCCCCTCATTTGACCCAATCTGCATATGAAGAGTCTCTCATGGATGGTCAATTAAATGAATTGAGCAAAGGAGAAAAAACAAATGACAATCCAAATAGATACAACCTGAGGTCCAAAAAGAAAGAGGGAAAGACTGACACTTCTGATCAGCCCACTAAAACAAAAAATTATGCTAAGGCTGTGGCAGCTGGCAACAAAGAAAAATATGCACAAAGCCCTCAAGCATTGGTTAAGAATCCTACCCCATAAGTTAAGGAGATTTTGAAATCTCCATCTTCCTTCAGCTTTGAAAGTGAGATTCAAAAAATCAAAATCCATGTACCTTTTTTGGAGCTAATAAAAAATGAGGAATTCAAAAGATATCTTTCCAAAATGCTGCAGCCCGAACCTTCCTCCAATTCCACTGATTCAGTCAACCTTCAAGATGAAAAACCAGTAGTCATCCTAGGACCTTTGATAGAAGATAGAGATGATTCATCCCCTCCTTTATATACATAATTGAACATTCATGATAAAGTGTTGCACAAGTGCTTGATGGACTCAGGGGAATCTCACAATCTCATGCCAAAAACATTCATGGATGAGCTTGGGTTGGAAATTAAAAAAACATGCCATGAATTATACTCTTTTGACTCTAGGAAAGTGAAGTGTCTTGGGGTTATCAAATATCTGGTTGCGACCTTGTTTCAGTTTCTCATGAAAAGTGTGGTCATGGATATTGTGGTGGCTGATGTCCCCCCTAAGTTTGGTATGCTTTTGTCAATATCTTGGATAAAAATACTAGGGAGAACCTTGCAGATGGACCTTACATATGCCACCATTCCTGTGTTTGGGGGAGAACATAGAAGGCTTTACAGGGAGGCTCAATTAGCTTACATCATCACTGATGAAGAAAACCCCACCAACCATCATATTTTTGCACTTGATACTGATTTAGGATCCAGTATATTGCAGCTCACTGATGCTCCTCAACCTCTTCTTGAAATAAAAAAACAGTATATTACCTTTTGTGAAGATTCTCCTCCAAATACCTCTATTTGGAAGATTTTTTTTTATGGAGCCTCTTCTAAGGAAGGTGTTGGTGCTGGAGTAGTCTTTGTTTCCCCTACTCAAGAGATCATATATTTTTCCTACAAACTCAAATTTGAAACTACAAACAATGTGGCAGATTATGAAGCTCTTGTTTTGGGTTTAAGGGTTGCCAAAGACATGGGGATTGAAGAGCTAACAGTGTTTGGAGATGTTGAATTAATTGTCCATCAAATAAAAAAATGTTATCACTAAGAATCACCCTCAGATTGCAAAGAGGATAAGCACAGTACCCATCAAATTATGTGTAAATGTAAATGAGTGGTTTAAAGGTTAAATGGACAAGACTCAGAATAATAATGTTTTAACTCAGAAATCTAGGCTAGCATGCATAAGCAAATGAGGTCTTGATTATATTCAGTCAGTGTGTGTGAGTAAAAGTGAATATGAGGAATACTTTAGTGAGGGAGGTGTAAAGGTCTACTATTGACATCAGGTCTTCAAGTAGCCTAAGGAGGAAAAACTCAAACACAAGAACTTCTTCAATTCAAAGTTAAAGAACACTGAGGAAAATCATAGCAGTATTATAATCAAACATTCATCATAACACAGCCATAACAATATCATATGGATCATCCAATCATGAGTACTTTGGCATAAGATGAAACAAGATGATATAAAGAGAAACTGACTTCTATTAATAAAAAATTCTCAAGTCCAATACATAACCAAAGAACAATTTACTTAGTAAAAAATATTACAATCAGGGAGCCCATCTCAACCATTCGAACCTCTATAATCATTTAAAGTATGTATTTATAACCAAAAAGGAAAGGCAATAGCTAGAAGTGTGAGATGGCCTCCCTCCCCTAGGATTCTCCAAAACAGTTACCATTCTAACACCTATGCTAACAACTCTTAACAAACTGCTACAAAATAGGAACCATGTTGGCAACCACTCCAACAAGAATTAAATGACATGTCTCCCTTTAGGCGCATTCCTTTTTCTTGCCAAGTGTCCTCCAGGGGTTGTATGTTGTCTCCATGCTGCCACATGTGATCCTCGCTTCTCTCCACATCATCAACCATCCAAAGGAGTCATGAATTTGAATCCCTTGATTGCAGGTGCTAGTTCGTAGCACCATTTAGTAGCGCATTGGGTAGCCAGATCTATAGCACCCTTTGCAAAACAAATCTGCAGATTTCGTATCGCCAATATTGTGTAATGACAATGTGAAATTATGTAGCACCCTCCCGAAATAGCTTTTGCAGATTCGGTAGCGCCACACCTCAAATGGTCCTGTAGATTCGGTAGCAGCACTCATCAAAACAGCTCTGCGGATTTGGTAGCGCCATCTATCAAATGTTCCTGTAGATTCGATAGCGCCATTGCTGACATAGTCCTGCAGAATTGGTAGCGCCACTGTGTAGTTCAACTAGGAGATTTTGTAGCATTCTGCAGAATCGGTAGCGCCACTATGTAGTTCAGCTAGGAGATTTTGTAGCATTCTAGGTAGTGCAGTTTTTCAGAACATACTATATAGACGATTTTTTAGTGCCATGGCACTACAGAATGTCTGTGTTTTTCTGTGTGATGAGACCAATCCTTCAAAAACACAAAAAACTTAGCTTATGGAGTAGGAGCCTGTAGATGCCTATATAGGTGGAAAATTATACTGTCCTTGATCACCTTGCACTTGCAAAAAGAGACCCGCCACAAAAATGGATCTTATATCCCCCAACTACTTCATCAACCTAGGACTCCTCCTTGTTACAGGAGAGCTTCCCTCTGCCATAGCAATATCTTTCTCCTTTGCTACGATATTCCTCTTGACTGCAGGCGTGCTCTTCTTAACTGTTGGTTCATCTTTTTCAATGGCAACTTCTACAAAAACATTTAAGTTCCTCTGTGCCAGTTCATCCTTAAAATGTTGCAATTCTTCCTTGAGCTTTCTATTTTGAGACTGAAAGCCTTTGTTTTGCCTGTAAATGTTGTTAAGTTGCTTATGGAGAGGCAAAGCTCTTCTTGCTGAAATTTTTTCCAGATCAAGGGTGTTACTGTACATATCCATGAGCTCCTTCATCTTAATTCTCTCAGTCAAACTTTCTGCTTTCAAACGAGAAACTTCCTTCCTAGCCTCCCTGAGTTGTCTGATCAATCTTTTGAAAGTGTGATTACTAGGTGGAGTGTTGATGTTGATAACCTCAAAAGGTTTCTCAATGGATTTATCTTTATCTTTCTACTACATAGGGGCTCTGTCTATCACCCCAATAAGCTTCTCAATGCCTTTACCCTTATATTTCTCTTTCTTTGGAACTGAAACCTTGGGTAGGACTTCTGCTTCAACAGCCTCCTTGAGGGATGATGATCTAGTAAAAGGTTTCTTGATTTTTATCTTAACTGTTGGAGCAGGTGAAGATAAATGCAATTTCCTTCCCTTCTTGGATGTGGCTTTGGTGGATGAAGGGACTTCTTCCAATTCAGGTGCAGGAGGAGGTGAAAAACATCTCTGTGGAGAGTGATGAACCTCCCTCTCTTCTTCTTCAATTTCCTTGAGGGCTTCTTTGTCTTGAGTAGTGGATTTTCTTTTTCTCTTCCTGCTTGTTCCTGCTGGAGCAACACTAGTAGATGGCAAAGGGATCTACATCCTAGACTGAGGAGTAGAGGCTATATCCAACTCCATATGCGTAGAGACAATGAACTGTTCCCAAGGAATGTTCCTCTTCTTCAACTCTTCCATCACCAACATCCTAATCAATCTAGAGTGAAAGACACTAGTGTCCACAGCCTTGGACTTGGCTTGGACTCTATCAGACAACTTCCCCATGCTCCTCAAAATGTAGAAACGGATATTCATTGCATATTTACCAGTAAAATGTAGCAAGAGCCTTATATGGTATTGGTATAACATGTTAAACCTTCCCTCACATGTAAAGTATCTCTAGATGATCTTCAACATTTTATCAAAATCTTCAACTAGGTGGCTTCTAGGCACTCCCTTGGACAAATTGTCTGTCTGATAGTCTAGTTTGAGGAAGTCCTTGGAGAAGGAAACATTTAGGATCATGGATTTAAACCACCTCTCACCAGTATTAGGAATCCCAGTGGTTGTTGCAATATATGCTTCAAATACCTCAAACTCAAGGTTTCCCATATTAGTCTTAATTCCATCAAAATGTAATGCAAAATGCCTTGCTACTTCAAGGTGTCCCCTCTGCATGTTTTGGTAAAAAGAGAGGCAACCAACCCTTAGGAAAACCTCCCTGACCATTGGCTCAACATCAAATAGGTGCATGTCAAAGGGTTCAGTCCTGACCACACTCCCTCCCTTGTTAGATTTTTTCTTTTGAGGTGTCTCCATGGATAAAGACAGGGGATCAAAGGTTGTGGTTTAGTGAGGGGTAGGGAAACAAACAAAGGAAAATCTCAAATGAGAAATGACAGTGACTAATGGTTACTCTCTCTCAAGGATTTTCCTCCAAAACACCTTGAATTAACAATAGACTGATTTAATGGCCTTTCTTTAAAATTGAGAGAAAGAAATGCTAAGTTAAGGAAGACAGGGATGCATTGTTCAGTTTTATATCACCATACCCTGGTCATCAAAGATTTGAAAGGGTAGGGACTTCTTCTAATCACTGCCAACAGATCTTGAGATGAATGAATGGCGATACAGTGAAAAGAAGAGGCTAATGCATGGGTCTTTGAATACAAAAGATAGCACTGACCAATCCAAGTAAAACACAACACTGAGACAGGGGATTTGTAGCGTAGTTTTAACAACGACTTTTTGTAGCTCAGTGTGCACACAAGGGCCAAGTGAATGAACAGGTATTCAAGTTTCAGAAGCAAAATGGCTTGACCTCTAGAATAGGTGAGATTTAGGTGGCAAATGGATATGAAGTATGTGGGAGAAAAGCTACAGATGCAAATGGATGAGAGAGGAAGTAGTCTGCAGCGTCGGGCGCTACCAAAAGCTGAGGTAGGGGTGTCTCAAGACTTTTCCATGCAATTTGAGAGGACTCACGGAATACTTGGAGATTGCGATTGATAATGGAGGATCTGCAACAAGTTAGGAAACCGCTACGTCCACCCCAGCCTCCAATTTAGCTTTGACAGTTGATCCCATAGCACAATCTACAACTAGTCTAAACTAGTGATTTCAGTAGCATCGAGCTTGAGAGAAAATTCAAATGCTTAAACCGCTAGCAAGCTTCATAAATGACCAGATCTTAATATTCTCTTTTAACGAACTAGGGCGCTGAAAACTAGAGAAATCATGACCTTAGCTAATTATGACAAATTATGGCAAAGATCAAAGGACAAAGGTGCACTACGAAAACTCCTAGTGAGTTGGCAACGCCCTTTTCAAAAATTTGATTTGACCCCCCTTTAACGGACATAGGGACAACATGGCAAGGATAAAGAGTATGAGTGGATGGAGTGATGTGTCAAGTCATTAAGATCATGGGATGGGTTATGCTTGATGTCAAGTCAAGAGGTGAGTCAAAACCATAAACCATAGAATGAACCTAGGCTTAAAAATCTATGTGTGGGGCAAAAGTGAGAAAAAACCACAAGTCTTTATTTGTTCAAACTAACCTAAGCAAATCACACAAAGAAAAATAAAGCAAACCTAAAGTCTAAAGCATAAAAAATTAAACCTAAGGGATAAAAGACTCAAGGCAATTTCATGTGACAGCAATATGTATACCTCTGTAGACTTTACCAATAAAATCGCTGAGGGATCTCATACACCAATTTGATGTCTGGCTTGGCTGTAACCTTAAAAATAAATTATTATTATTATTATATGTGAGAGAATTTTATGACTAGATGATTATGGTAGATGGAAAATTTGTTTATTGTTTATGAAAATAGATTTCTACTATATTTTTTTACTTTAATATATATATATATATATATGAGAATTTTGTAACGAGATCATTGTGGTAAATGGAAAATTTGTTTATTGTTTATGAAAACATATTTCTATTAATTATTTGAGTGTGTTTGTTTATGCATTATATTTCCTATATGGTTTCTCTTTTATTTCTTTTAAGATGTACATGGCATTGGTTATATAATGTAATTGTTGCTCCTAAATATGAGTTGAATTTTAATTAGGTTTTTGAGTTGAATGTACATGGCATTGGTTAAGTGATGTAATTGTTGCTTCTAAATATGAGTTGAGTTTTAATGAGGTCTTTGAGTTGTTTTTTAATTATGTAATGTAAATTTTTTTTAATTTTTTAAATAAGATTTATTGATTTGCAATTAGAATTTAATTAGGATTTTAATTTGTAATTAAAATTTAATTGAAATTTTAAATGAAAACTTTGATTGAAAAAACTAAAAGAATTTTGAATTGAATTATTTTACTAAAAGAGGTGAGTCCACTTATATGACATAGCTTTTGTTTATATATAATTTTACTTTTTTTTCTTCTACAAAATATTTAGATGGAGAATGGTTCAACTCGGACTATAATAATTATTAATAATAATTAATTTTGAAGAACTTTCTGTTACTTATAATTTTTTTAATTTTTTTTATTGATAACACATTTTGAGTAAAATGATTTAATTAGAAAAACTAATGTGTGTGTAAAGACATTATAAGGAGGTGATTAATCCCTAATCTTGAAAATCAAAATTATTTCTCTATTTTGACTAGTTTACGGAAGAGAATCAATATTGTTAAAATAAGAACTAATTCTCATGAGTTGGAAGTTGGACAATTCCCAAAATACCATATGTCACCTTAGTGATAACGTGCACACAAAAATCACACTAGATTTATTCTGGAAAACCCAACCAATAATAGATCTATTATTCCCCTTGACTAAACTAGCCAAGCCAATGAATCTCGGCAAAGTGACCTAACAACTTTGACTCTTTCACCCAGTGAATTTTAACTCAACATTGCCCCCTTTAAACTTGACTTGGGTTTTCCATGACCAAATCCTGCCAAACCTCCCTCAAAGTCAAGGTATCTAGGAACATGCATGCTCCCCCTATCACTTAGGTCTACGTGTAGACTTTACTAGGGAAATTTCAAACCCAAGGTAAGCATGCCTAACTAGGTTTTAGAGTAGTATACCCATTTACATTCAACTCCATAAAAATTTAATTAATTTGTTTTCATTGTTACTCTCCTGGCACTTATGCCCCCCCATCCTCTAGCCTTGCCATTACTTTGACCTCTAGCTTTTGATGCTTGTTTCCTGGTATATCTGCAACTAGAGAATAGATCCAACCACACCTGATATATCCATCAAATCCAAGAATCCAAGACATATATCCTTCGCACACTTTGAACCCAAACGCGGTGCTCTTCAAATCTTAGTGATGAATCCTTCAACATCCCCTACTCAACCACACTCTCATACTAGTTGTTAGGAAATAAAAAACATGAGAAAGATAAAAATACCAAAAACATAGCAACATGCACACATAAATCACACAAGATTTATCCTAGAAAACTTTTACAAGAAGAATCCCCAATAATAGATCTATTATTCCCCTTGAACAAACTAGGGACCAACCTCACAATAGAGTAGCACCCGCTTTTTAAAAGCTTTCATTACATGTAATTCATGGGCTCTAAAACTACTATCTACTAAAATTATGCACTGGAAACCACCAGTGTTGACCTCACAACTTTAACTCTTTCACAAAGTCAAGTTTAACCTAACACTTTTTCCAAAGTACCCTTTATACCCAAATAATGATCTTGAAACACTTCTCTAAAAAAATCCAAACTATTTCTTGAACTTTTTAAGGTTTGGTAAACCAATCTTAATTTGGCCTTAACCATCATCATATATATAATTTAAAAATAAGTTTAAACTTATTAAAAAAAAAGGGTACATAATCTTATATATGTGTTTTAGAATCGGAGCCTTATAGGCTGGGAATTTACACTGCTACATTTTGCTTTATTTTGTAATTTAAGTGGACGGCGCTTTTATGGGGCATCATCTCTGAAAGCACTTTTGCGAGACCAGTCGATATATGAGCATATGGCGCACGTTTGTGGGTGACGAGGGAAACTCAAAGTGTGTTAAGTAATATGAACCTAAAAAGGAGTCGTGAACGAAAATTTTCAAACCCATTAGATTATGACCATGGTGCTGGCCGAAAAACAAAACAAGGCTTAAGTTATGTTAAGATAAGATATATCATA
This sequence comes from Picea mariana, assembly GCA_032191745.1. Classification (NCBI taxonomy): domain Eukaryota; kingdom Viridiplantae; phylum Streptophyta; class Pinopsida; order Pinales; family Pinaceae; genus Picea; species Picea mariana. The sequence goes on along the minus strand of JASDQU010173618.1, from coordinate 11,933 downwards.
TTTCTATTCTATTTTTGAAATGTATTTTGTAAAAACATAGGCGTTTAAAATTTATTTTGGAAAAACAAAGGCTTTTAAGTTATGTTATATTAAATTAAGATAGTATTTATTTTTTAATATATTTTGTTATTTTTTATTTTGGAAAAACAAAGGCTTTGAAGTTATGTTATCTTAAGTTAAGATAGCTCTATTTATTTCTTAATATATTTTATTATTTTTTATATTGGAAAAACAAAAGCTTTTAAGTTATGTTATGTTAAGTCAAGGTTTTTAAGTTATATTATATTAAGTTAATATATTTTGTTATTTTTTATTTTGGAAAAACAAAGGCTTTTAAATTATGTTATATGAAGTAAGGGCTTTTAAGTTATGTTATGTTAAGTCAAGGCTTTTAAGTTATGTTATATTAAGTTAAGATAGATGTATTTTATTTTTTAATATATTTTGTTCATTTTGTATTAAGTTATATTATGTTAAGATAAGATCGATTTATTCTATGTATTAAGTTATGTTATATTAAAATAAGATAGATGTATTTATTTCTTAATATCTTTTGTTTATTTTTTTATTTTGGAAAAACAAAGGCTTTTAAATTATGTTATGTTAAATCAAGGTTTTTAAGTTATGTTATGTTAAGTCAAGATCTTTAAGTTATGTTAAGTCAAGGTTTTTAAGTTATGTTATGTTAAGTTAAGGCTTTTAAGTTATGTTATGTTAAGTTGAGGTTTTTAAAGTTTTTTATATTAAGTTAAGATAGATGTATTTTATTTTTTAATATATTTTATTCATTTTTTATTAAATTATATTATGTTAAAATAATATCTATTTATTCTATATATTTTTTATTCTTTTAAAAAAAGATTTTTATTTTTCATTTTATTTTTTATATAACTTATGTATTTTTTATTTTTATTAATTTTATTTTATTAATGTAACTTATGTATTTTTGCATATACATATAGATATAGAGATTAATCTAAGGTCATATACGATCAAAATTTCAATCAATCAATGCATGCACCCTACTTCATTGATATTTACAAATAGGAATGCAACACGTTAAGTCAAGTCAAGGCTTTTAAGTTATGTTATGTTAAGTCAAGGCTTTTAAGTTATGTTATATTAAGTTAAGATAGATGTATTTTATTTTTTAATATATTTTGTTCATTTTGTATTAAGTTATATTATGTTAAGATAAGATCGATTTATTCTATGTATTAAGTTATGTTATATTAAAATAAGATAGATGTATTTATTTCTTAATATCTTTTGTTTATTTTTTTAYTTTGGAAAAACAAAGRCTTTTAAATTATGTTATGTTAAATCAAGGTTTTTAASTTATGTTATGTTAAGTCAAGATCTTTAAGTTATGTTAAGYCAAGGTTTTTAAGTTATGTTATGTTAAGTYAAGGCTTTTAAGTTATGTTATGTTAAGTTGAGGTTTTTAARGTTTTTTATATTAAGTTAASATAGATGTATTTTATTTTTTAATATATTTTATTCATTTTDTATTAAATTATATTATGTTAAAATAAKATCTATTTATTYTATATATTTTTTATTCTTTTAAAAAAAGATTTTTATTTTTCATTTTATTTTTTATATAACTTATGTATTTTTTATTTKTATTAATTTTATTTTATTAATGTAACTTATGTATTTTTGCATATACATATAGATATAGAGATTAATCTAAGGTCATATACGATCAAAMTTTCAATCAATCAATGCATGCACCCTACTTYATTGATATTTACAAATAGGAATGCAACAYGTTAAGTCAAGYCAARGCTTTTAAGTTATGTTATGTTAARTCAAGGYTTTTAAGTTATGTTATATTAAGTTAAGATAGATGTATTTTATTTTTTAATATATTTTGTTCATTTTGTATTAAGTTATATTATGTTAAGATAAGATCGATTTATTCTATGTATTAAGTTATGTTATATTAAAATAAGATAGATGTATTTATTTCTTAATATCTTTTGTTTATTTTTTATTTTGGAAAAACAAAGACTTTTAAATTATGTTATGTTAAATCAAGGTTTTTAACTTATGTTATGTTAAGTCAAGATCTTTAAGTTATGTTAAGCCAAGGTTTTTAAGTTATGTTATGTTAAGTCAAGGCTTTTAAGTTATGTTAAGTTGAGGTTTTTAAGGTTTTTTATATTAAGTTAACATAGATGTATTTTATTTTTTAATATATTTTATTCATTTTGTATTAAATTATATTATGTTAAAATAAGATCTATTTATTTTATATATTTTTTATTCTTTTAAAAAAAGATTTTTATTTTTCATTTTATTTTTTATATAACTTATGTATTTTTTATTTGTATTAATTTTATTTTATTAATGTAACTTATGTATTTTTGCATATACATATAGATATAGAGATTAATCTAAGGTCATATACGATCAAACTTTCAATCAATCAATGCATGCACCCTACTTTATTGATATTTACAAATAGGAATGCAACATGTTAAGTCAAGCCAAAGCTTTTAAGTTATGTTATGTTAAATCAAGGTTTTTAAGTTATGTTATATTAAGTTAAGATAGATGTATTTTATTTTTTAATATATTTTGTTCATTTTGTATTAAGTTATATTATGTTAAGATAAGATCGATTTATTCTATGTATTAAGTTATGTTATATTAAAATAAGATAGATGTATTTATTTCTTAATATCTTTTGTTTATTTTTTACTTTGGAAAAACAAAGGCTTTTAAATTATGTTATGTTAAATCAAGGTTTTTAACTTATGTTATGTTAAGTCAAGATCTTTAAGTTATGTTAAGTCAAGGTTTTTAAGTTATGTTATGTTAAGTCAAGGCTTTTAAGTTATGTTATGTTAAGTTGAGGTTTTTAAGGTTTTTTATATTAAGTTAAGATAGATGTATTTTATTTTTTAATATATTTTATTCATTTTATATTAAATTATATTATGTTAAAATAAGATCTATTTATTCTATATATTTTTTATTCTTTTAAAAAAAGATTTTTATTTTTCATTTTATTTTTTATATAACTTATGTATTTTTTATTTTTATTAATTAATTTTTTATTAATGTAACTTATGTATTTTTGCATATACATATAGATATAGAGATTAATCTAAGTTCATATACGATCAAACTTTCAATCAATCAATCAATGCATGCACCCTACTTCATTGATATTTACCTACTTCATTGATATTTACAAATAGTAATGCAACATGTTTCAAGAGTATTATTAGAAGAGGTTTTTTTTTTTACCAAGGATGAAGTCAACTATCTTAAAGCGTAGATTTCTAAAGTTAAATGACAAGTTTTGTAAGTCAACTATCTTAAAGCGTAGATTTCTAAAGTTAAATGACAAGTTTTGTAAATGATTTTTGGTTAAGTGCTTTCGTGTTTTTAGTGTAATGAGTTTTAAGTGAACTTTTTCACTTATGATAAAGGAGTTAATATAAAAAATTATAAGAAAATGTTCGACTAATGCATAGCTTTTTAGCCTAACATTTATATTTCTCTTTGATGAGAGGTGAATAGTTCGCCAAAACTTCTAGTGGAACATAACGTAAAGATACATGTTTTTTATACGCATGGTGCACACATAATCGGATAATCGGTTAGTGACGTATGATATAGCCTTATTAGCAAGTCATCATTCAAAGCTATGTATAGTAGAGTCGTTGTAAAGCTTCAAAGCTTTCACATGGATTCTGGATGGATAGGCAAAATTAATGCAGTGGGATTATTATGAAGAACAATGAACTTCTCTACAAAATAAATTTTAGAAAATTGAGATGTTAGACTCTCTCTTAGAAGTGGTTGAGACGAAGTGTGATTACATTAATAACTTATCTTTAAAACAGATATAGAGATTTCAATAATAAGTTGATTTTTGTTAGGATATGTAGACATTTAGGAGTTAGTCAAGGTCAACTTGGTCTAATGTGTCGTTAGGTTAAAGGGTGTTTTATAGTGTGTTTCTTTATTATGCATTAGTCTGCATTTGTAATCTGATAGTCATGATATGTCCCTGACATAGAGTGATCTAACGGCTCATATTCTCCTTGATTTTAACGCCTACATTTAATCGTGGCTTAACACTTGCCTTGTCCATGATCTCTATTTAAAGAACATGGAGGGTCATTTTTCGATGACTTATTGTGAGAAACTCTCTTGTGACTCTCTTGTAAAAAAAATTTGCATTAATAAATTTTTCCAAGTGGCCACGTTAGCTGGGGTCATGGATGTTTCCCCACAGGGGTTTTACCACGTAAAAACATTGGTGTGTTGATCTTTGATCTGGTTGTGTGAGTGGTTACCAAAGGTGTTCATCCTCTTTTGGAATACCTGTATTGTTGAACATGGTATTAGAGCGCATTTGAAGACCCACTTTTGTTGTAGATTGATATCTTGAAGTCGTGTTGTCAGATCTCTAGTTTCTTCCATTTATGTACATTTATGGGCTGAGAGGACTATTCCATTACGTTCAGAGCACTCGTTTCAGTTAGGAAAACTTTTCATTTAGCTCGAAAAGGTTTTTGTTTTTCCAAGATACAACCATTTCAATCAGATCCGGAGGTATAAAGCCTGAATATGCCCTTTTAAAATTTTTACAGAGATAATATTTTGGTTTTATTTTGATTTTCTATTTTTTTATTTATGGGTTGTTACTCTTTTTGATATGTGTATTCTCTTTGCTCTACGCTCTATGTGATCTTGGAAAATTAGAAATAGAGTGGAAATGGTTTTCTTTTCTTGTTTGCATATGCTCTTTGTTGTGCACTCTGTGTGATCTCGGTAAATCGAAAATAGAGGGAAAACTTGCATTTTCTAGGTAAGTTAACCAATACCTAACTCTTGTTGTTGTTGTTGAGAAGTTAATTTTTTTTTCTGTGTGAACACGTGAAAAGTGTTTTTCTAGCACGCACTCCAAGGTCGTCTTCCACAATAACAACAACACGGTCCTCAATCCTCCTTCTTGAGATCATAATGTGTTTGCACTATCTCACTTAGTTAAAAGTTTCCTTATTTAGTAAGAGGTCTTGAGTTCAAGTTTCTTTTTTATTACTTTTTTGAAAAAATTCATGCATTCATTATAAAGTGCATTTCACTTAATTATACAAGTGAATCACTATTAAATAAATTTAATATTTTATTTTAAGTTATTTGTCTTTCATGTAACTTTAACTTCAGTGTAAAGTTATTCTCACTTCAGTGGAAATCCCATATGGAGGATGTGTTAAGAAGTAAAGGATTGTACCAGATTACTTTGGGATAGAATAAGAACCCATTGATGATGAAAAGTATTTCAAATGGGCTAATAAGAATGATGAAGCACGCGGACTAATCTGAATGTCCATCTATCATGATTTAAGGTTTCACCTTCAAGGAATTGGTGGCCTAGATAAAGCTTGGGAAAAGTTTGAATTGTGTTTGGTAAACACAATATTATTCGAGCCCACTAGTTGGAAAATCTGTTAATGACTTTAATTCCAAATGATTTTCCTTGCATTGAAGATTACTTATCTGAGCTCAGAACACTTAGATTTTTGTGCATAGACTGTCAACTAGATTTGAAGGAACATCAATGCATATATGTTATTCTTGCTAAGTTTGGTAGCACATATTCTGTTTTTGTATCTACCTTTTATGCAATCAGAGAAGCTCTAGGGAGTGCTTATAAGAAACCCTCTCTTGATTCCTTTTGTGATGCTCTGATTTGAGAGCAATATAAGCTTGTGCAACTTGGATTGATTAGAACTGCAGGTACATCCAACAAAGCCTTAATGGTCCAGTAGAAAGATAAATCCAAGAATCCCAAGAAGCAACATCATCGCCACAGCAATAAGAAAAACAAGGGTTCCAAACCCTCTTCGTCGGCTTTTGCTCCTAATGGTGACAAATGAGCAAAATCTAAAAGTAAGAAGACTGACAATCATTACAACGTTTGTGGGAAATATGGTCATGTGGTGATCTGAAAGTGGTTAGCTTTGATACCAACCCGATATGAAAATATCACTAATTTCAACACCACTTTCTTATCCCAAAATATTTTATTGACAATGCTTATAGCATGGAAGTGATTTATCTTACTTAACCAAACACTTTAACTGATGATCATAACTTGCATAATCCATCTTACATAAGAAAATGCATAATTACATGAAAGTAATAATAAGCTCAAATGATTAAAGTACAATAAAAGTAATTTACAATACAAGAGCTAAAGATGGCCTTTCAAATATGTTTCTTTAATGTAGAAAATGACATCACCCTTGCATTCCTCTCAAAAAACCAGGAAAAATGACTATAAAGTTGGCTATATTCTACTTACAGTGCCCCGAACTCCCCTTGGCACGCAAAATAATACAATGATGTTTTTACAAGTTACTAATTGCAATTACAAATGTCAAATTCAACATCGTCTCAGAAAACTGAATCCAATGACTATAAACACTAGATACTTCTCATACAAGTGCCCAATGGCTCTCTTACAGCTCACAAATCCCAAATTTGCAGAAAAATGGCTTACAAATGAATTATAAGACTGTCAAGATCGACTCTATATTGAAAACCAATTCCGATGACTATAAATACCATATATCTCCCAAAAATACTACAAACTTGACTTTAAAAGACCATGAGCAGAGCTTTTAGCAAATGAGAATACTTGTGTCTTTTACACGAAAATTCGTGCAAATACAAGAAAGGCTAAGTTTGTCCAAGAAGTTCACCTCAAACTCTCTTCTTAGCTCTAAAATTTGAGCTCCAAAAACTTCATTTTATATAATTTTGGCTTACAAATTAGAAAAAAGATCATCACCATTAGGACCACTTCGAAAAAAACGAATCCGGTGACTATAAAGACCTTGTATCTCCCAAAAGACTACAAACTGACATAATAAAAGAAAAAGTGTTGAATGTTTTAGCACATATGAATGTTGCGGTTCTATAGTAAGTTGGATCCTTTATATAGAGGAGGTTCGGGTGTTGAATCCCACCCAACTCCTTTATTCTTTCCTTTTGTTATAACAAATATTAAATACATAACAAAAATCATTTATTAAATGAGCGCATGGCATAATTGGTTGGTGTGGTTTGTTAACAAACCATATAATATATGGTTTTAATAGTCTTTGAATTGGAGCGCATGTTTGTTAGGCCCCCGCAAATATAGGGGAATGGTTCTTGTGCATGCAAAAGATCATGGGTTGAGGGCTTAGCCCTCGACCCTTTTTCCGCCCAATGCAACCAAATAACAACTTGAAATAAAATGTGCGCCATATGCTTGTTAACTAATATGCGATGGCGCATTGGTAAAGTTCAATTCCCTTCGGCTCCAACCAAATTTTATATAACGTCATCCATAATTTACCAATGGGAGGCTGCCATGTGGCAGCCTCTCATTGGTTGAACCTTTCCATGTGTCAAACAATGATTGATGTCACTTGTCATATTACAGTTGGACCACGTCATCTGGTACCCTGCACAGTCAGTTGCCATTTCAATGCCACGGGTCTTTGTAGGCCATGCCACGTGTCACCCTTGCAGTGGTGACATGTGTCACCTTTTGGTACTCTGCACTTTGACCTTTCACTGGAACTTTGACCGTTGATAACTTTTGCATACGATTTTTGTTTGAGGCATCGTTTGAACCGTTGGAAAGCTGGCGACGAGATCTACATATTGATGACATTTTTTTTAGAGCATTTGAAATACTTGAATTTTTAACATTTTAAACCCATTTTGGTCCCCTGTGGATGTTTTGGATCCTCTGGGACTTTCTATGAGCATTCTTGGATCCTCCTGGATGATGTGGAGTCTAAATGTTTTAAAAATATGGAATCCTTAGAAGCAAAAATGAAGAAGCACAACATCAGTATTGATTCTTCTTCTTCTTTTTCTCATGGACATGCCCTTTCTACTTCTATTTTCTCCTTCAATGCAACTTCCACTTCTTCTTCTGATGAGTGACTTATTGAATCTAGATCATCTTATCATATGGCTAAGGATAAAGCCATATTTTCCGCTCTTAATGAATGTAACACCAAGAAAATATTTGTTGGCAATGATAGATCTCTTAGTTTTGTAGGGTCTGGAATAGTTCAAGTAGATAATGGTCATTTCAATGATGTATTATGTGTTCCAAGTATTTCCTGCAACCTTATATCAATGTATCAGATCACTCATTTAAGTGAGGGTAAAACTGTAGAGTTTTCACCTCACCAAGTTGTAATCAAGGATTTATAGTATGTTAAGCATGTCCTCGCAATTGGAATTGTTAATGATATTACTAGGTTGTATAAGTTTGAAAACTTTGGGTCATCATATTTTCCATCAGTTTTTGTTGTTGATAGTGATGACTTGAGCAAACTTTGGCATGAGCAGTTTGTTCAGATAAACTATCACTCATTGCAACAACTATGTAATCAACAGATGGTGACTGGCATTCCTCTTGTTTCTTGCAAAGATGGCATTTGAGCCAGTTTTTTTCTTGGCAAACATCATCGGGATAGTTTTGACCAGTGTGCCTCTTGGCACACCTCGGTCCCTTTACAACTTGTTCACAGTGATTTTTGTGGTCCACTTTCTTCTCCTCCTTTCTCTGGGCGCAAGTATTTCTTAACTTTCTATCATGCCCCATAGTATTGTTATTATTATTATTTAATTTGATAAATAATTATAATAATTATCCTAAGAGGATCATCCCATCTTATTATTATTAAATGAATAAATAAATAAGTAAATAATAATAAGAAAGTATAATAAGTACTTATTGATAAATAATTGGGGTAATAAAATAAAATTGTAAAATTGAATAATGACAATCTATGGAAAAACCCTAAAAAAAATCTAACAAAGAATTCAAGTGGATCCTAGGGATTGACTTCTTGGATTTCATATAAGGAGGGGAAAGAAGGAGAAAAGGGACAACTCTATTTTGGTTGAGCTATAGAGAGGAAAAGGCTAAGGAATCACTAGAATAGTAGTAGATTTAGGCCTCAGGGGTGACCTGCTACTAAATATTAAAGTATTGAGGCCTATGGTTGGGTGAAGAGTCAACCCCCACTCTTTTTTGTAGTTGTCAAATCAAGGTATCGCTACAATATCTAGTCCCCATACTACAAGTAAGTTGGTTTCTTCACCATATGTAAGTACCTCATATGTAAGTACCTCACCGTAGATTCTATAGGTTAAGTAATTTTATTAAGGTTCCCTATGTTGGAATCAATGTATATCTGAATTGATAATTTTTTTTAAGTTAATTGGGTAGTTATATTTGATTTAGATTGATACATTACATATGGTATCAGAGCTTGGTTTCAACCCTTAATACCTATGGGCCTTCCCATTTAGGTTAAAAACAAATATTGACCCATTGAGGCTTATTCATAGCACAGAGTGCAGATCTATAGATTTGGCATAGATATGGTTTGGATCTGATCTTAGAAGATAGGCCAAAGGCACACTCTTTCTGGTGATGAAGATTTGAATTTTGTATTCTCGAATTTAGTGGAAAGTGCAAAGAAATTCTATGCAAAGGGAGATGATTCCATTAGAGCACATATGGATGTGAAATTTAACCAGTATTTCCTTCCTCTCTCGCTGCTCATTGAAGTCAGGAAGAATTACTAAGATCATATCGGTATAGAAGTACATGAACCTTGATTCACTAATGTCACTTCCATGCATACTTGAGATGGAGGTATTTTACATTTCTTCGGGTGAAGCTCCTAAACATTAAATCACACACAAAAATAAAAATAAAAACATTCTTGATTGTGAGGCTAACAACATGCACTTTGAAAACAATGAGGCCTAAGCAAGACAAGCTTTCCATCCTCCTGTATCTAACTTCTCTTGCCTTATTCAATTTCATTTCTTTCATATCAATTTGGTACTGGCATATTATGAAAATGCAAGCATACATCCAATTACTTAATATAGTCCTTGAAAATTCAATCTTTAATGCAATAAACAAATCATATTAGAAAGACTACCTTTCTTGTAGGTTGGAATCTATGGATTCCAGTATCTAGATTGCCAACAACCCCATGTTTGTGGCATTTTAAGTTGCAATAGTAGCCACATGGACACCTCTTGGGATATGCAAGAATGCATCACTAGATAGAACAATGCATCGATGCCCTTCAAAAAACTATTTATTTATATTACTTTTCACTAACTTTACAAAAGCTCAAGGATGAATTAATTTTCTATTAGGGCTAATGAAATATAACAGATAAAAGCTAGTCCCTACACTAGGAACCAAAAAGTAAATGCCATACTCCATGTGTTGAATATACAAAAATATTGATCATTCAAATTATCAGTATACCATGAGGAGATTTGACCCATGATGGTATTTTAGTGGGATCCAGTGACCATGGCGAATATACAGACTGAGCCATACAAATTTGATATTGCTCAGAATGCAATTTTACATAGCATATATGAGGCTTAATAGTGACATGGATATTTAGCTTCAAAAATATTTAGAATGTAGAACATGATGCTTTTAAATCCCAATGCAAAATTTAGATAGCATTCAGGGTTGGGCCTTAAGTATGAGGGAAATGTTGTTTTGCAAACAACTTGCTTGAATGACCAATTTAGTTTCTAAACCCAAACCCAAACCCCGAGTCATTAATTTGAATAACCAATGATATATAGTTAACAAATTCTAAGAATTCATCCCCCGACTACTATTTCTTGAGTATTAAATTGTTGATTTATGATGGTTGCATAATTCTTCCAAACACTTTGATATACTTTTGATGAGTGGTAGTGAGCATTCTTTTCTTTTTCTATTTACAAAAATCACTTATCTTTTGCCAAAGCTATGTAAAAAATCCATACCACTTTAATTAACTCAAAAAAATAATGGTATTGATATTGGATATCATAAATAAGGACATAATGGTATCAATATTGGATATCATAGAAGGAATGGAGACAACATTATCATAGAACCTCTCAACTGAAATACATTACTAGCCCAAAATTGATCCAGAGTTTGCTACAACAAACAATATTTATACTCTCTAACCATTCAAAATGTAAGAGAGAGCTACCCTAACCCTAATTTTATATCTATGATCGGTACAAGCGATGTTACTTCGATCAGAAAATCTAGTTTTAAAATTAGTGGAAATCTAACGATAACTAGGCAAGGAACCTTCAATTGAAGGACGTGACAATACCATAGAAAAAAAATCAACTAGCTCAGGAAAATAAGAGATTTCCCTGCAACACATGTCAAACCAGGAACTAAACCCTAGCTGACCATTTCCAACAACTGAATAAATTGAAATAGATTCCTAAAAGCTAAAATCGTTAGTATGGATGATCTATTCATTATTTTTTTTTAGATCCAGTGAAATGTTAACCATTTGAACCATGGACCCAAGTAAATCTAGAACCTGAGATCTAGAACAGTATGCACCATTTTAAAACATGAAATGATGAGGGAAATATTGTTTATGATATTTATGAAGAAGACATATGTTTGCTTACTCTAGACAACACATCAATGAGTCCAGGCATTGTCACATGTTGATCTAGGTCTGCTTTAATATTGTCATGAATCTGCAGAGCTCCTATAACTAATTTTTGAGCAACATATTTGTGGTTCTTTGCTTCTGATTCAGATTATTTTCGACACGAAATGAGATAAGAGATATAATAAAGAAATGCACAGAGATATCGCAGTTATTCAATAATATAACAAAAATGTATCAGATATGCAACCATAAACACAGAGATACAGTAATACACGATTTCTATTAATGAAATAAATGTACAGAGACTGTAAAAATACAGAGTTAAAGACTCGCTAGAATGGTGGCAGCTTATCTCTGAGAAGAGATGTGACGGCTACTCACATTCACAAGAAGATGATTACAATGAGGCTCTGAAGGCCTTTTTACAAT